>QFET01009810.1:0-71846 GCA_003316355.1 Tuber calosporum | reverse complement strand
TACTATTGCAACGAGTAGTACTAGGCGGAGTTCCACTATTGCTCTTAGGCCTATGCCTTGGTTGTCTTGATAGCTGAACCCTATGGTTCCTATCACACAACGCCAATAGGGAATGGAACAGTGAAGAGGTAAAGTAATTGTATAGGAAAGAACTTAGATAGTTGCGTGAAGAGTCCTAACTACAGGTCGCCTAGAGGTCCTTATATAGGCACTCTTCCCTCAACCCTAACCCTGGTGACTCCTACCTGTGAGTCACACGACCTCTATGACTCATAGTGAGTCATAGTATGAAATCCATCATCTGACTCCTCTGAGTCAACTGCATCGCGCGCCAACCAATCATAACTCATAAAATAAGTCATGTGCCCTAAAGTGGTCACATGCGCGAAACCCATGATTCATAGTTTGAGTCATGTGCGAAAATCATTACATCATATGACTCACGAATGTGAGTCATGCGCACGATCAACCAATCACAACATAACAATGATTGCACAAGTGTGCATCATGTGAAACCCCATGACTTCTAATGAGTCATAGTGCGAAATATAACAACCTTGTGACTCATAACTATGAGTCATGCAAAATTCTGCCTTGCTTAGTCACCAATCGTGACACTCCTCCAACTCATCATCAGCATTACTAATGACTACCTGCCTAGACTTATACTTCTTCTGTCGACTCTCATTCAACTTGACATGCTGGGCTGCCTGTCTTTTAAGGCATACAGCCTTCTTCTTCTCGTCAAGGACTTCTGACTTTATGTACAGATGTGCAAGTTGCTTGGATCCCAGTATAACAACACCCTTTAATTAGTGGCGGTCAGGCTTGTTGCTCTTCCCTCTGGCTTGCTATTGCTGAAGGAGTTCTTTGGTAATGCTAAATTCTGCCTCCGTCTCTTAATATAGAGAAACAAGGTCAGAAAAATACTTTCTGATCTCTACTGTTGGTTCTATTTCTGGCACCTCACGTACTAACTTTATCAACTAGTTTAGCCAAGTAGATCGGTCACTCCTAGCAGCAGGTGGGTGAAGACCTGGTCGCCGAATTGCAAGGAATGGTTGAGATGAGGATTTTGATTGAAGAGTGCGATCACTGAGGATTTGATGTCAGTTGAATGGTATTTAGACCAGTCGAACGCTATGTTGACATAATGTTCTTCTTGGTAAAGGTCTTGATTCTTGCTCTATGGAGCATATGATAGAAGTCACCCTTCTGTTGCTTTGAATATGGTCCATGGGCTGGCATCTTTGCTTCAACCTCAGGTTTGTAGTATGTATTGAGAGGAGAAAACAAACCAACATCAAGTGGCTGAAGAAAATGGGTCGAGTGTGAAGGTAGGCAGAGGAGGTGAATTTTGTGCTAAATAGCAAATTCAATAAACTGAAAGTTCTCACAATGGGAATTGTGGCCATCAAGGATTAGGATTGGGGGCTGTGTGATGCAATTTGTGGGTTAGGTTTTTGGCTGAAATATTTGTACCAACCACTCATAGGTGATGTGCTATTTTGTGTATCTAGTAGGCGAATGAGTAAAGAAGGCATCCTGCTTCTCCTCAAAGTCGATATTGCTATGATGACCCATAACATGTGTCATTGCAGGATAGATAATAAGAGAAGGCAAATCTATTCCAGATCCTGAAACAGCATCAATATCAGTGACTGAACTGCAGTCACTATCCTGAATATCCTTTAGATTCCTCCTTGATGTTCTGCAAATGACATGCCCACTACCAGAGAGCCTAAGGGCAAATCCCTTCTCATCCAAATTCCAAATATTCTCATCTTGAACATGAAACTTGCAGTGAGTATTGTAAAACCGTTTGAGGTGGGATATAAAGGATGAAAGGTCTGTAGCAAGTGCCCTCTGCTTGTCTAGTACCATCCCAACCTTGGATTGAATTTCTGGATGCCGAATTAAAAACTTTTGTATCCAGTTCTCTCCTACCTTCTCTGCCTTTGCTTGATCTTTCAAAACAGCATAGACCATTTGATAAATATGAGAGTGACGTGGAGGCAATCCATAATCATCCCACTTTTCAACCAACTTGACCAAGACCTTCTCATGTTCATTGCTGAATAGTTGCTGATCGGGATGGCATTGAATTGCTGGCTGGGTGCATCCATGATAACAGTTATTTAGTGTTGTATTGGAAATCCCAAACTGTTGACTTGGTTTGCGAATCGAAAGTCCTTGAGTAGTTCGGAGAGCTTCACAAGCCTTTGCTACCCTGTCCTCTTGATTGGCTTTCATTTTAGACATTCTTTGTTATAATTAGAGGTTTTTTCATAAAGTGGTAACTAAAAGAGGCAAGGAGATTGCTTGGAAAAAATATTTGTCAAAAGTAGTGATATTGAATTCAGTAGCTCACTTTATATATCTTAGATTTTGAGGAAACAAGTTGTGAAACAATTGAGAATACTCTACTCAATGTATATATGTGAGCAATAATGGGATTAAGGCAGCACAAGGGCCATTGTGATTGAATATAGTCATATTTGTAAAAATTCACAATTACTGCAATAACAATGACAAAACTGTATATATTTTTAAAATTATTTCATATAATGAATGCTTATCTCATACACACATTCTATTGATGTCTTAGGTATGCACGGGTTGGGCATTGTAGTTTTCTTCACTTTTTGATTCACAATATATAATAGAACCTGGTGACCTATAACTATGTGTTGACCCATAACACCCAGATGACGCTAGTTACAGTTTGCAAAGTGATCATCTCTGCCACCGGCATTTCTAACACATTATGGAACTGTTTTAAATCTTCTCCCATTATTTCTTCTCCCTTTGCGATACGGTTTGCATGGTGCTGTAGTTGGTCTACCTGAAGCTGCCCTTGACTGAACTGTTCATTGTAGGCCAGAATAATATTGTCGACCAATTCATGCAAGGTTCGGTTGTACTTGCTCATTGCTAGTCCTATATAATCTGCTAATTTTCCCAATGCAGGGTTTCTGGCGTCATGCGGTCTAGGGGTACTTGACCTGGTACCGGAGGCTGAGTTTCTCACTCCACTAGGCTGTGAGAGGTGGTGGTTGCCAAATGCGATCTGGAAATCCAGTTTCATGGTCGCTTCCTTTAAAAAAAACTTCATCGATATCAGACATGGCCTTGTCCGTATCCACTATTAGTTGCCGAGATGACATTGTTTAGGAGGAGAGTGAATGTCTCCCGAATCCCCACATGGAGGGTGTAAAGTATATGTCTGTAGAGAAAGAGCTCGAAGTTCCACTTTCTTTGCTGTCGTAGTCCCCCAGCGGGTGCCCAGGAACGATGGCCCCTGACGTACCTTATAGATTTTTGAGAAATCCTGTGGTGTCGGGATAAGTTTAGGGTTCCTGAACTAGTAGGGTTGATAGAGGTATGGTAGGAATTCGATCTCCGAAAGGAAGTCGTATAGGATAGTTTCGTTAGAGGAGATAAAGTTCTGTAGACAAGGTTGAAGAATAGACTAGTCAAGGAGGGTGGAATCAGCTATGAGCTTATGTGATTCCACTGGTATGACTTCAAGGTAACCGATAGTCATGTATTGAGCCTTGGTAACAAGGAGAAATATCAATATACTGATATGGGTAGTAGATTCTAAGAATAAGCGAATCTGACTAGGCTTAAATCTTTCTTTGTAAACAGAGATTGTCTAGGAAGGCTTATAGATAAGGATTTTGAGTAAAACTTAAAATATTGATAAGATCTCTTCTCTGTTGCTTGATGATGTGTAAAGCGCAGCAGGCACTTTGATATTTATATTCCGTGTCACTATGTTTGTGGACTAATTCTAACTTCTATATTTTAATAGACTTCCAACCGTTTGCATCCTTCAATCCTAACTGCAAGAACCATCTCACCCCGAGAATATCGTTACCCCACACAGCTTATCGACATGTCAGAGCTCCTTTATTTCCTGAGGGTGTGAACCATTTCTCAGTTGGAGATATCGTTCTCTGTTTTACCGCTTAAACTTAGGTAGTCTATCATGGAATTTACCAATAGTTTATTAGAACTCCAAGTCGCCAACTTGGCTGGTAACCTATCTAGATACTACTGGGTTTCCGGGAGTCTTGGAGGTGGCTTTAAGGATGACTTAAGACTTACGATCGGTCTAATACCGTATCATATTGCTATGCCTCTCCTTATTAACCTGTTCCGATAGGTCTTTAGACTAAAATAGGCATGTTTTTAGGGTCTGAGTGGATTCTCATATTTCTCCTAGAGCCCACTCATTATATTCACCTTTTTGCCCAGAGCATCCCATCACATTCGGTCCATTCTAGCGAAGGCAGTACGGAATAGAACATAACTCTACGGACACGGACCCTATAGACTCAATTCTAGTTGCATTGGGTCGTCCAAGCCTCCCTCTTCATATACCGAATGCACAGCATCTGGTCGGGCGGACGGCGATGACGTATATGGTGTTACAAGAGGGCTCCAACTTTCGGTTTTATGGTGAGGGGACACTTATTGCAGAAGGTGCCACAGGTGACCCACGGGCCCAACAAGGGGGCCGGAGGGGTATGAGTAGTATCTCAGCCCAATTTTCATATGAATTCAATGCTGGATTCCAGTACCTTGTACTCATATGCCTAACAGCTATATCCACTCGGAATAGTATGTGTGCGAATGACTCTGATGGATTGTTCTCCATCCTGCTGCAGATGGATACCAAACTCTCAGTGCAAAGCATCTAGATTGTCTAAATAACCCATGTTCCACTCTACAGGTATTCTTCCATCCTTTGATATTCTATCCTCTAATCTACTCATTATGCACTTGATGATTTGAGTCTGGAAAAGCTCTAGCTTATTAGCACAAGTTCGTGACTACTGTTTCAGCAGCCCTGTTATTCCGTTAGCCTAATTACCACAAGCCTTCAGAGGATGTTTTCTATCTTTACCTTGAGAACTGTACCACGTGAAATTGATATTGTAAACAAATATTCCAGTCTGCCATAACTGCAATGTATGATACAATATGGCCACAGTCAGACAAAAAAAACTTGCCTTAATATTCCCTAGAAATCCGTCATCTATTGTGCCTCTTTTTTTCTTGCCTGAAAAAAATTGTACATATATGTACCTTGAATCGGTGGGGCTAGAAACCTAAAAGAATTTGTCTTGTAGCCTTTTTAAGCAAATCTAGTCACACTGCAGACTGGATTAATCTCAAAAAAGGGCTGTAAACATACTTCATCTGCGTTTGGCAGGCAATTAAACTAGTCTTTCTCAAGTAAGTACTTTACACTTTTTGTCCAGGCTATAGGATCCTCCATATCAAGCATCTAGAGTTCTATAACTAACTTCTTTGCGTATTGTAGAAACTGGGATCTACATGCACTAAGCTTTACTTGAATCTGCGAAATAAGTGACTGTTAGCCATTATATTGAATCATTCTGATATATGTAAACTTACCTGCTCATTAAAGGAGATTGTAGTATCGGCAAAGTTGCAAAACCCTAGATTTGCCAGGCATTATTCTAACATGTACGTAACATTTCAGTCTGGGAAATTGGGTCCGGAAATAGATCCGTGAATAGTATCCAGTCCTCATTAACTCATGGGCTTCTATAAGTATAGTAAGCCCACTCCCAACAGTAATATTTCGTCGGCTGCTTGTTACTACTATGACTACTTGGATATATTGTGGAGAAGACAGTTGTGAATAACTTAGTATTGGAGTTAGTGTAAGAACTGGATTTCGTCCTGAGGCCGATCAACTGGTTGGTATAGATAACCAATTTGACTACCTAGTAATGGCCCTGGTAATTTCCATCCCAGATAACTACGCGTAATCCAGTCTGATCTCGTGGTCTTGGTAACTGTAACGGACATCATCAATCATTGAAATTTGAAGTGTCACCCAGTTATGGCTCTGTATGTCCAGTTGCCTGCTGCTGGGACTTCATCATTTGCATCTAGTTCTCCTAAGTCCGCCTCCTTACTCTCCCTACTCTGACTACCGTTATCCTCATATTCCACATCATGCGAGTCCATACTAGCATCGGATGTCTCGAGACTTTAACCTCAGTCATGCTGATATTCAAGCAGTCAGATCTTAAATCGTGATGTAGGCAATCTTGATGCTGATCTTCGGTGACTTGTGGACCAACGAGAAGTAAGAAAAGGCAAAGTTGAGTGTGTAACAGCCAATCCCTCCTTAGATACAGATTTCTGAATAGGTCCTCCACAGAATTTTCCTTGTTTCTGTTTATGCTGCTAGGACGGACACAGTCTGCCAGTCTTGACCCTTGATTCTTGTGTGATTGTGATAAGGTAAATAGAGGAATAATTAGATTGAGGAGTGTTGGCAATTGTTGATTGTATCGGGGAACATATCATATTTGCCGATATCTCTGGCAGTAGTATAGAGGTTTGTATTTAGAAGACAGAAACTGTCTGCATACCTTTTTACAATGGGCTTATGTTCACATATTGAAACTCACTTTCAGATCAATTACCTAAGAACATTTTGGATCCAAATCACAGTTGGATGTTTTGGCTGTTGCTAAGATATGAAGGATTAGATCCAGCATACCTCATAGGAGATGGTAGAGCAAAGGGCTAGTCAGGATATTCCAAGTATACTATTCTAGTTTTGGTAAGGTTGCCTATCAGACTGTAATAAATGAGAGCAAGATTCTGATAAACTAATCTAGTGTACAACTATGGCTAACTAAGTGGGCATAAGATAATAAAAGAGCACAGACAGAAAAGATACTAAATGGGTTATTCTAAATGAAAAACAGAGGGAAAAAATAGTTTACAAACTTCTGATAACAAAATAACAAAGGAACCGAAAAAGCCCTGGTGCCGACTTCTGCCAAATAACACCTGCCCCTACTACCTAGCCCTCCATTCCTACTTCAATCCCACTAACCAACCGGCTGCAGATCCCTGCTGCGCACCCTATCGCTTCCTTCCCTCTTCCTCTTAGTAATCATCTTCATCCTCATCCTCCTCTTCCTCCTCCACCTTGATAGTGGGCTCGACAAGGCCGTTACCATTATTTTGGGGACTGAATGACTGTCTGCCCAGGGCAGGAGTTCTCTCCATGTTTTCGTCGTAATAGCAGCGGAAGAGAAGGTTCATGGAATCGTTCAGCAGGCTTAATCCCATCCAAATCGGCATGTAGCAACTCACCTAGATCACGATCATCACAGAGACCAGCAACGACACTTCCAGATCATTGAGGAGCAAAAGGGTGCCGTACTGGGTCGCACCAACAAGCTCCTATTATCTGAATCCGTGATCTATGACTCAGTTGATTGGCCCTATCAAGTACTCTAAGGTCGCTTCTACTAGCTCGAGCTAAAAGATCACCTAGTGGATATTCTACTGTATATTGTCTAGTCCAGGTGCAACTGGTTTGCCAGGCCGGACCACAATATGCATATCGATCCAGAGGCTGAAGGACTACAGGCCAGCCATACCTTTAATGCTTATAATAGAACTTCTAATATGTGTTAATTGCGGACACTTTTAGGAATCTTATAATCATTATTGGCACGAACAGCCGAAGGACCAGGAGTGGCAAGCGGAATGCTATGGATCATTGCTCGAACCATTTGGGAATGTTTTTTTGCGGCATCCTTGATCAAGTAATCCAGACATTCCTTAAAATGTCTACCATTCGCTGTGTCCCAGTCCCAGTATTGGACCCTAAAATTACTTGCAATTGGCTCAACATTAAGCACATATGCCTGTAACCTTGCCCAAGGCTCTGTACACGAGTTCCGGAAGTTCAGACTCCCTTGATCATCTATCTAGCACTTGACCGCCTTCCCCAAGTACAGTACTCCAGCCTGAATCTACCTGGGATTGCCAAGCGAAAGACATGCTTGTACCATCCTATATCTCACTCATTTTCATAGTCTGCCATTCTGGACTAACAAGGCTGAAATTTTATTGTAGCATTGTGGTTGCTGGTCTGGTGTCGGAGCTTAGGAGGTTTAACTTTGATACGCGATTGAATTCTCTTTGTATAAAGTTGGTCAGTTGGAATCTCAATTTTGCTTTGAACAAATTAAAAACAGATGGATAAAGGTACTTCAAAAGAAGATGAAGCAGAGCTCGATTAGTAACATACCTTTTTTGACGGGAGGGTTTAGAGGGTTCAACACGGGGTTGAACTCTCTTTGAACAAGGTCAGTTTCCTGTCTTATCAAGTTAGCCCCTAACAAATGAAGTTGTATATATATAAAAAAAATTGACGAGGGGACGAAGAATGACTGCTTTGGAAATATACCGTTTTTGTTGCGAGAGTTGGAAGGGTTGGAGAGGTGGTGTTGGAATATCTAAGGAAAGAGTGACTGGCTAAAAGATCAAGTTAGCCTTGAATATATTAACGTTATATGCAAAAAAAGATTAAACAGGAGTCCAAGCAGAGCTGCTTTGGAAACATACCGTTTTTGTCAGGAGAGTCAGGAGTGTTGGACGTGGGAAGTTGAAATATCTCCTCACAAAAATAACCGGCTAGAAGAATAAGTTAGCTTAGAATATATGAACGTTCTATGTAATAATTTATTTAAAGAGAAGACAAAGAAGAGCGGCTTTGGAAATATACGTTTTGTGTTGTAAGAGTTGGGTGAGTGGAGAGGTGGTGTTAGAATATCTCTGGACAAAATTGACTAGCTAGAAGCTTAAGTTAGCTTTGAATATAATAACAAGTATGCAAAAAGAAAAAGGGTTAAAAAGAAGAGGAGGCAGAGCTGCTTTGGAAATATACCATTTTTGTCGAGAGAGTCGCGAGGGTTCGGGTGCGTGTTATGGAATACCTTGGGACAAAGTTCACCAGCTAGAACTTTAAAATAGCTTTGAATTAATAACGTTGTAGCGGAAGGGCAGTTGGAAGGGAGGCACCATTGATAGGGGAATATATAAAAAATAGGAAAGGGGCATGATGTAGCTATGCGCACAATTGTTAGCTGTCAAACATGCAAAAGTGCTGTCATAGTGGGTGGGTTGTTTTTTTTTTTTGTTAAATCCGTGGTTTTATTCGTACTAAGTACAGGAAAATCCTGGCATGCACCCTGAGGTATGGCCTAAAAACCCCAATAACATAAGAAACTTCACCTCCCCTATAAAATAACAAATAACCTTAGAAACACTATCATAAACATCAAGTCATCAGCCCCAGGGCGAAAATACAAATTCAGGACCTCAGGTCCGAGTCTCTCGTAAACGGAAAAATTCCCAACCTAACTGGAGAGTTCAACCTATTCTGCGTTACAAAGGAAACACAACCATTCATCAAGGCTTTCCCTTTATCCCCACTTTCCCACAGGGCTGAGCCTAGGCTTATGTCAAACTTCCCCTGATCTACCCCCTCCTTTGGCCGAGCCGGGCCGGGGCAAACAGTAATCACGTGTTCGAAGGTCTGAACTGACTGTAAACATAGGTCACAAGTCGAATCCAGGTCCTGGCTGGACCAGCTTGCCTGCCCTCTTAGGTAGCTCTTGTTCGATCTCATCTGGTGTATCCTGCCGGCCTGGAATTTCGGAAGCATCATGAAAGTCCAGTAATCGCGGTATGGCGGTCTATATATATATTATACTCCGAGTATGCCTCCTGTACCCATCACTCATGGACCTCTTTCCTAACACACTCCCTAGCCTCGATATACGCCTTTGCGGCATCCTCTTGTACTATTGCGAGTCGGTTTGGCTTTACCGGAAAGGGCCTAGATTGATATATCCCAGCAGCCGTAGCCCCTATTTCATCAATTGTGAGGCGGACCTGGACCGAGGTGGTACATCAGCAAAAAAGATTCTTCCTCATGTATTACCTATATATCTCCGTGAACAGGCTGGTAATGCCAGCTCCCCCTGTCCTTCCAGTCCCTCCCGTAATTCTATTGTTAGAAAACTCCCGGGGCCTCCCCACAGCTCAATCCAGACCCCAATGTCATTCATCCCTGTCTTTTATCCGTAGACCTGTGCTTACTTCACAGTGGAATCAATCTCGCCTAACTGGCCGCTGTTTTTTTTTGGCTTTTCCTGCCGCGCAACTTTGGACGTTGTGTGGCTCATTCTTCCCTGTCTGAGTACGGAAAAACCTCTGCGTGTCTCGGCTCCCTATCATAACTCGGCACTGTCCCTTCCCCCTGATTTCTCCGTTATGGACGCCGTCCCCTTGGGGACGTTCCTCATACCATAACATGCTCTCTTCCCACCTGTGTCGTTCCCATATAAACTTTACTATTTTATTCTCATCCCTGCTCGCTTAGAAAATATCATTATACGTCTCAGTTGCGCAGCTCTGTGTTCTTTCGAATGTATTTATCTTACTTTGTTTAATATATTCTATTAAATGTTTCTAAATCAATCCTATTATTTACATACCAGCGTTTATTATCTACTCCGGCACCCTCTGGTACTAAATGCGCCATGCCCATTATCCTTTTGATGCCAACTACCCTTTCCGCTGTCCCATTTGGCCCTTTCGCCGTCCCCAAAGTGACGGTAACCAGTCCTGTAATGTCGCTTAACTTCCCCGAATTCTCAACATAGAGTCTATCTACCAATACCAGTCTATTCACATTACCCGTTGTTAACTCTCGAACCTTCATTATTGATACCAAGCGCGCTGAGTAATAGCCTTTCAACGCCCCATAAATACTTTTATTACCTGAATCCACCCAGACCCAATCATTTCTACTCCAACCCGTGGACCTCCAAAGCTGAGTTCCTGTACACCGAAGATGGTGTCATGTAACCTCTCGCACGTCCTGAAAGTCCTCAACCGGAACGCGTAAAAGCTGACATATCTCGACAGGAAACTGCTTCACCGTATCCAGATCAGGCTGTAGATTTACAGATGATTTCCGTCGATAATAGACGAGTAAAAGGTGGGGGAGATTTTTCAACGTCGGACTGAATTGAGAAACAGTTTCGATCGTTGCTGTAAAACCCATTGGTTGCTTAGTTACGGATCCTATCCTCCCCTTGTGCTCCTTGTCACGTTGTTCGTCCTCAATAGGATGTGGTAAACTCGCTTCAACATTCATTTCATCAATTTTGAAGCTGTCAAGCCAGACATACAATCTCAGGATTTGATGGCTCGCATCGTTTTTATTTGACCGCCGATAACCCTCTTTGATCATTGTTTTGTGATTTGACTCCCCCGACTCCGTAGAATATATTTGAATGTTCCCAAAGCACCGTACATGGTCCCCAAAGTGACTCAGCAGGTGTATTTTAACAAAGTTAAAGTCTACATCCTCATCGTAGATATCAGTGACAATTCATGCTAAATCGCGACGGTGTTCGTCCGCAATACGACATCTTTTGGCTGCTGTGGCACTGGAAGGGTGGTGTTGATTAAGTACTTGGCTATTCTCACCCCCAATCCTTGTACTCACCTCTCGCACCTTTCTCATGGTGAACTTATCTTTTCGGTACTCCTTAAAAACATCTTTGTGATCGTGAAAGGCTTTTAGGAACTGTTCGAGGTATTGAATCGTCTCATTGGAATGGCTTGTATATTGTGACATTAGGGTAAAGTCCACAATCGATCAGACACAGGCCAAAGTTTTAGTAAATACTAGACGTTCTACGGCACTTGAACGATATAACGAAGCTGCAAAACATGGTAGTATTACTTTAACCAGATTCCTCATATCTTTTCCGGTCCACTCCGAGATCTGAGTGTATTCTTTGTTCGGCGCAGAATAACCGTGATAACCAGCCAAACTCTTCCAGATCGCATCGAATGTTTGTAATGCTTGAACTTCTTTAGAAATCCAATTACCCATTTCATAAGGTGTGCTTCGAATATTCCGAGGTAAACAACATGAAGAATATCGGGTTTGGGCAAGTCGTACTGTTGAACGTTCGGAAGACCCCAAAAGGTGCTTGATAGCAATTTGAACCCTGGATCTGTGAGTATTTGCCCTGCTTGCTTATCGTTATCGCAGTACCGGTTGAAGAGATTTTCGTATTTTCTATAATCTTGTTTTGCTGCGGGGCGTCTCAAATGTGACCATAATTGTTCTGGTCGTACATCACAGACAGCGCACTGATTCTGTTGAATACCGTGCAATTTGACGTTTTCCAAGTGATCTGCAATCCAAGCCGCGAGATGTGGAAAACATAATCTGACCTTTCCATAGGCACATTCAACCTCAATTCCGGCGTTTCCCAACACAACCATTGACGCAAATATCGCTTCTATCAAATCACCAAGAATTCATTGTTGACCTGCCTTTGCCATGCATCTCGTGCTGCTACTCCCAGCATCTTCGCGGGGACGGGCAAATGCGCCAAAAGGACGGTCGCATGTTTCGAGGCCTTATTCCGCGTTTTCGATAGGATATTCCCAATTGTCATAGAGATTGGCCTGGCTTTCTTATCTCCAGAAAAATTCCTTAAAAAGGTAACATCTGAGGGACATATGATCAGTACAAGCGTTGCTCCTTCAGGCAATGTATACTTGGTTGGCTGTTAAATTTAGGTTCTGACACACGGTGTGGATATGCCGTGGAACGTCGCATGTGAACCTACCTGAGTTTCCCACCACCAATCCGCCATGTGCATTTCAGAATAAACTCGCTGTGGTGGCTCTTCACTATTCCATTCCTTGACCGGTGTGTAAACTAAATCTTGTGCAAAACATATTTGACTAAGTATATATTTAGCACAATCAATAGGATTGCGGAAAAAGAATTTTTGTGTCAAGAAAGCTTTATCGGGTTCCTCCCTGTCGGGTATTTCCTATATACAGTCAATATTGGACGTTCTGAGGGTAGATATACATATAGCTTCGCTAAACGATACAAACCCCTCTTTCCAGCTCTTCATCCCCATACCTGATTCCATCTCATCAATAACCTCAAGGAGCTGATAGCTAGATTTAATATTACTGTCTTCGGGCCCCAAGTTCATCTTGAAATATTTGTTGATGTGATCCTTTGGTTACTTCGCTTCAATAAACCACCCCGCAAGCTCAAAGTCAGACTTGGTTCTGAATGGTAGCCACATCTCGTCTTCACAATTTTCTCGCTGTACAACGTCCCTTATAGATCGCCCAGTAGTGGCGTATTTCGTTGGTATGGGTAATCCAGCCCATGGTTCCCTTCCCTCAGTATCAGAACAATTATCGCTTTCCACGTCCGAATCGCCGGTGTTTGCGTCACTGTCGAGCTCATTTCCGTCTATATTCAGTTCAATTGCTGGGAATTCGTTACCGATCGTATCGAAAGGTTGGTCTGAGTCTACCAGTAGCGTGATCTGACTTGGATGTTCTTCCTCGCAAATGGGCTGTTTGAGTGTTCTCCGAGATTGTACAAAGTCAAAATGTCCGGTTTCCATATGGTTTCTATACCATGTACTGGACTGTTATTTTTTACTTCAGTACGGGCACTGGGACTCTTATACCATTCTGTAAGAAATTAGTTTTAACGGGAAACAGCACAACGAAGATGCGAACAAATCAAACTTACTTTCAGGTCTGGTCAGACCTTGTACTTACACACATGTGACAATCGGATAGCTAGTTTCTTGACCGGAGCTGCACTTTAGATATAGATGGTACGCGAGAAGGTACCAATGGAACGAACCTTGTCCCACTAGATCTTAGAGTTAGAGATATGGCAGGGGGAGAAAAAAAAATTCGAAAACTATCCAAATACACGGTATGGCCCTTGGGCGCTGCTGTGTTTTTTCTCACCTACCCCTGAGCAATATTGTAATGAGGGCACAGATCGTGTCCGTTCTTCGGCCCTAAACTCCCTCACCACAACCTAACCAGAACAGGCCCAGGGCTTTTTGTCCAGACACCATCTCCCCTTGTTTTTCTATATTTATCGTAGCACAAACAATGAGAATTTATCTTTGAGATCCTGAACATTGTTCGGCTCATTGCAGACTTTGAAAATGCTAAACATCATATCAAGTGCCTATACGTGAATTTCCCTTATCCGAACCTATACCAAGACAGCAGCGGTAGTCCCCAGCCCACCAATCATATTGCCGTACCTCAATCCTCTCTTGATAACCTTGTTCATGTTTGTTCGACTTACCTTTCAAGTGTACAAGCTTACTTTGTAACCATATTGTAACCGTACGCCTGTACTATTTTGTACAGGCTCAGAAGAATGTTCAACATTCTAGATGTGACGTTCAACGGTCTCTTTCAAACTTGTCAGAATCACTAGAACTCTTGATATAGCGACAAACACCTTAAATAGTACGTTTTTCCTTGTTATATAGACCCACTCTACCCTGCCCTTTCTCTATGTTCTTCTTCATTCACCAAATCCTCTAGCAGCCTCTAAACGTCCTTTTCGAGCCTCAAACAGCGACTTTTGTCTTTACAACAACATCTTATACTGCCGGTACAGTAATTCTTTTTTGCGCAATCATAAAGTCTCACTCACACTACATGCCAACCCACAGTGAGTCTCATACATCGTTCCTAATGTCTAATATGAGCCGTTCTCAGGCCTTTAATTAGTTACCGTATACTGATCGCTGTGCGCAGAATCACTTACCATTGAAGCCCTCAGTCACTTCTCCCGATAGCCTTTCTAGTGTAGCTTTGTCATCCCGGGCATCTTTTTTAAACCCTTGCTCGTCCACTCGAAAAATCCAGTCACGGTAGAAACAACCTTTTTCGACCCCATAAAGGTAAGTTTATTACTCGATTCATCTCCCTTGGCTCTTTCCTTTCCTTCCTCATCCCCCAAGAACAAACAAACACAAACCTTTGTAGCCTAGCCTTCACCCATTCCTTCGGGGACGGGTGAAGGCCTTGTTGGTCCTGTGCACGGCTCATATGGGCTACTCACCGGCTTTTCTTAATGGGAAACAAGAACTAATCGCTACTCTCGAGATAGATTAGTGGCTCCCCATTTTCGGCTGCGAATCTTCTTAAACTTAGTCACCTGCGCCTCTTATCGGGACCTTTCCCAAGATAGATTAATTACTGATGACTATTTGCTAGATCTCGTGCAACCTTCTGTCCTCTTCTGCACGCCAAGAACATCCTTTCTTAATAAAGGTTAGTCCTCTGTGCATCTCATTTGCGCCATTTTACGGAGAATCTGATTGGTTGCCAGCATGCCACGTCCCACGACTGCTGAGTTCCGTACTGAGCTCAATCTCAATGGTCCTGGAGTCACTGTCGCTGGGAGGCGATACTGTGCCCTTCGGATGTTCATTCTGGGGAAGGTCTAGGAGAAGGCTATCACCAGCCATAGACAGGCCGGCGATATCCTCTGGGGTCAATTCAGAACTGAGGTCGTTGCCCACACTACCCTCCAAGGCTTTCAAGCCAAATTCAATTCACCCCAGAACGGCCCATATCAGGCATTCCACGTCACCCTAGATACCCTCATCATTGACGTGCTGAAGAAGGCAGCCAAGTCTCGGAGGAATGCCAGACTCAATTCCGATGATGAGCACGCCGATGAGGATGAGGGCGCCGGCGGTGCTTCGGGTGCCGGATCGGGGGGTGGAAGGGACATAGCTCGTCCACAAGGACCTCTTCACCAAGAGAGACCGGTCCGCATAATATTCATTGTAACGTCAGGAGCCATTACTGGGCAGGCTCACCAGCTGCCCTGGGTTGTGCACGGGGGCAATACCCCAATCAAGACTTTGATGGCGATCCTCCGGTACTACACTTTGCAGTAGCTTGGCGAAGCTGCCTGTCGGTACCTGGATAATTAGGAGCAACCCCGACAGTTCATTGGGATACTTCGCGACATGCAAGGGATGAATGTCACCCCCAATGCTGCCGACCAAATCGAGCTGATCGATGACGATCAAGTTACTGCCTGGCTTCGTCTCTCCCGTTGCATTACCCTCACAGATGCTTGCTTCCTCCACCGCGATCCTGCTGTTCCTGCCGACGGTGGCGACGCTGTTCGTCCCAATACACCTCTTGATGGGGGCAATTGGTGCTATCTCGACCCTGGCCAATTGGATGTCACTGAGTTCTACACAGAGCCTGATTCCGACTCTGATGTTGAGGAGGACGTTGGGCGCCGCGCCAAGCGTAGAAAGGCCTTTCCTAGGTATCATGCTGGCAGGCAGAAGAGGATTCTGAGCAATGATCGCAAGGTCATTAGGTTCCAGGGGCACTCCCAGGAACTCATCTCTCGCGCTTGTGTTAAGCAGGGAGCAGGTTATATGAACATTTACGCAGGACAAGATGTCGCAAATATGGCACTGCCTTCGGGCGTTTCACCTCACGTGTGCGAGGCACCACCTGTGGGTGGCGATGGCGATGGCGATGGCGATGGCGATGGCGATGGAGACGGAGTCGGGGATGGGGGTAATTAGGATGTGCTGGGTCTTCTTGGGTTTTCGGTTGGGTTTCTTTGTTTTATAGGGTTTCATTGGTTTTGTTCTCTTTGCTATTGGCTACTTGAGGGGTCTCCAAGGCTAATTTGAACCTGGCTGTGTCTTCTTTGAACCTTCGGATCGTGGTTCATTTGTTCTATGAACCTTTTTACTCACGCTCTAACCTGTATCTCTTCGGCGCTTGTTTTCTGGA
This sequence comes from Tuber calosporum, assembly GCA_003316355.1. Taxonomy (NCBI): domain Eukaryota; kingdom Fungi; phylum Ascomycota; class Pezizomycetes; order Pezizales; family Tuberaceae; genus Tuber; species Tuber calosporum. The sequence goes on along the minus strand of QFET01009810.1, from coordinate 55,331 downwards.
GCTTATTTATTTGTGCCAGGGTACGTCTTCTATGGGCCTTCGGGTGTTTTTTGTTTCATGGACTTTCCTACTTTTGCTCCATCTTGCATCCATTTGGCGACGTTTTTCTAGAACTTGTTTGTTTGTGCTAGGCTACGTCTTATTGGAACCTTCATATGTGTTTTCATTGGTTTCATGGGGCTTTCTTTTCTTTTTTTGCTTTTTTGCTTCTATCTGCGAATCATTTTCTTAATCCTGTCTACCCTGTTTTACAGCTTCACTAGATACTATCCTGCAGTCCTAGATTTTAGTGTTCTTGATAGTTTTTTTTTTGAATTTAGCCGGTGAGATATAAAGGTTTTCTGAAATGCTAAACGTCCCCTATCTTCTTGATCTCGTCCTAGTATGTATAATCTAATCTTTCGGAAATCATAAGTTATGCTTGTTCAACCAAGTGACTAGGCATATAAAATCCTGTCCCAGCAATCCCGAATAGATAGTCTCTATCAGGCCTGGAGCCATCCGTGCACGTAGTTATTGAGACATTCGGCGGCTAAAAGGCTATAGCGTGGATTGGGTCAATGCCAATGATATATAAGTAAATTGGGCCCAAGCCAAATATCTGCTCTAGCATATAGCTCCTTCGTCCCTGGGGGATGCTGTGAGTTCATTCACCACTTGGAGACCTTTCACCCAACAATCCAATTCTTCCACGCACTCTATATATTTCATATAAAGAAAATTATGACGGGAAATACAAGCAGAGGTGAGTTCTGCCATTCAGAGGCTAAAATGAGCTAACCCGAAATTTTTTATATAACAATAGACTACGGTACCAGTAGTTCCCCGAGCTCAGCCATCATCATCGAGATCTTCTGTATCCTTTGTAGAGAGTGGCAGGCCAGCATGGGATAGACAACGACCTGTTAATTCATTTGTTGAGGAAGAGGAGCTTACAGAAGTTGACGAGTATGATGTTCCCATTCATCCTAGAATGCTCGAAAAACGTCTAGTAGAACCACTGGTGGAGCAACAGCCACGGAGGATAAGGAGCCGGTGGAGATTTGTGAGTGAATCCGATAACTTTTAAAATTGCATGCTAATAAGGAAGAGAACTGAGGACTCCCCATCACCGGCTCTGAATGGCCCTTCACAAGGGCTTTCGTCACAGCAGCAGGCAGCACAATTGCATTCAGGCCATCTCAGAGTAGATTCGTCACACCTTGCACCCTATGATGCTGTAGGGGAAGGAATAGTGCCGTCCCATTCGGAGCGTCGTATGGCTAATCTGGACTTTCCGGCCTCTGATATTGCAGTCCCGGTAACCGTATTATCAAAAAGCCATACCTTGCATGGGGAGGAGAGGATAATCTTTGAGAACGCAGCTAATATGGTACGGTACCACACATGGTTTGTTAATCCCTTCGTAAAGCCTGCCGAAAACGATACGCTTCTCAAAAGCTATTGGGTAAAGGCAGCTACCAAGTTGGGTTGGAGAGACAGGGAGATCGGGAAGTCGGCAATGACTTTTGAAAGTCTTTTGAATATCTCTGAACGTCCCCTTTGAGACGGTGAACGGCTAATTAGATACATTTAGTTGAAATCGAGGCAGCCCAGTGCCAGGTCACACTTAGTTTCAGAGTCCAAAAACACGGTTGAGGACCTTTATGACTTCTCGCATAAAACACAGACCAAAATAAAGGCGCGGGTTACCAATTTGCTGGAAAATGACTGGTTCACATGCTATCCAAGTAAACAAGAGGTCAGTAGTACGCAGATTGTCCCCAATGAGACACGAAAAGGCTTACCAAGGCAGGAATGTAGTTTCCAGTTTGCTGCGCTGGAGATAGCAAAACTATTGTTTTATAAGTAGTACCGGGGTAGGAAATGCGTGGAAGGACTGCTAAAACGTTTCTTAATCGTACTAACAACGTCCTAATATGCCTTACAACGGCCTGTATGTATCATGCTTTGAAGGCTTAGAGTTCCGGATCATTTGTTCAGCCCCCAGATTTCTCAGCTCTGACAGCACAGAGTTAGTTATAACCTTTGAAGGTCCAAATAAGACGTTCTAAAGGTTATCATACTCACTGAGAAAATTTAGATGTTTATCTCCGACAGTGTGCAACCTGGCAAGGGCTGCCCCCAGAGGTGAAAAGGAAACTTGTGGAAGACACAAAAAAGCGTATAGAGAGGAGACTGTGGGATAGTGGGTTTGTTCAGGATCAGGAGTCTCGCGCCCAACTTGAGGATAAGGAAGCCGCAGCAGATATGGAGTTGGAGATTTCAGGGGATAAGGAAAGCGAGGTGGAGGACAATAATTCAGATCCTGAAGGTGGGGATGAGGTTGAGGCTCTAGAGGCGGGGTGGGTTGAGGACGATTAACGTCCTATTCGGAATAAATGTAGTATTAAAATAAAATAAAGAACTAATTCGAAATATTTATTGATTTATTATATACTACTTAAAGTTAGACTACAACCCAATTGGAAAAACTAAAGCTCGGTGAAGGGCGCGTAAAGCCGGGCAAAAGGCCCCTAAGAGCCGTGAAGAAAGCACGAGTACGGCGAGAGAGTGAAGGAATGCAACGAGGCAATGGTGGTGCGACAAAGAAAGAAATTTAGGAATCAGAGAGTGTTATCATAATACCGTGGGTCAGGCAGTCATAGGGCAGAGTTGAGATGTGGAGGGATGGACGCGACAGCAAGCATCATAGAAGAAGAGACGAGCGACAGCGGGAAAAGGACGAGAATCAACCACGTAAGTATTGAATACGCGAGGAGAAGTGGTGGTGTGGAATTAGGTTTAGGTGTAATGGTGAAGGGAAGGGGAGAAATAAGCGAGGGTAGCGAGGAGCAAGAAGACAACAAGAGGAGGTGAGTTTGGGACGTTCAAAGGCACAAAGGGTTTGTATATAGCTGGGCATAATAGGGATGTGTGAATCAACGCTGGGGGGAGCGCATTTAGGCCGTAGGGAGGCATGATTGAGTCGTGGGACAAGTGTCCATAATGGAACAATTCAGGGGGAGGGAGGTAGGGCCGGATAAACTAAGGTGTATGAGGCAAAGCATGATTAGACCGTGCAACAGCTCGGGGGGGACGGTCAACGTCCTGAGTAAGCCGGATGGCAACGAAAAGAGTGGGCAAAAAGGAAATACCGAAAAACGCAGGAGCTATCAGGAGTTGTGGGGTCATGGATACGAGATACAACAACTTGAGTTTTATAATTTGGCCCCCCATCCCTCACATGCCTCATGAGGGATAGGGGGAAAAAGCTGACTTTTGCTGATGTAGTAGTTGAGTCGCAAACCTTTGGGCGTAGACTGCCACTTCTGTCGAAAGCCTTCCTCCTATTCGTGGGGTATCAGAAGTTGTCTGGGAGCAGAAAGCCGCCAGGCTGCATTGGAGACGCAATGTTATTCCCTGGAATGGTAGATGTTATACGGACTGCTGCCATTAGGGACGCTTGTAGCAGATAGAGTCAGACCGGGGCTAAATACGCCTCTGCTGACAAAGCTGTCAGGTTGGTAGAGAAGGCCTTGGTTATCCATGTGAGGACATGATTCCAAAACGTCTGCATCTTTTTTGTCATGTTAATGCTTGGGATGAGGATCTCCGCCCCATATAGTATGGTTGGCAATAGGATTCCCTTGGCCAATCTTCTCGCTCCGTAGGGCTAGAGTCCTTTTCCCGGCATTGATAATCTCTTAATTCGAAAGAAAGCTGCCTGTGTAAGTGCCAGCCTTTTCGTAAAATGGGTCGTTGTTTCTTCGTTATCGCCTAGCCAAAAGTCCAGCCATTTTACCACTCCTCCGGCCGGCTGTATAACGTGAGATTGAAATCTTCACGGACACTCGGAGACCTCTTGCCTCTCCCTCGGCGTTCTCCAGTGCACCGGCTCTTTCTTGGCGATACTGAAGGAAAGGTCCTTATCTTCTGCTCGACTGTTGATCCTCTCCACCTCCCCCTCCAGCAAACGCGAATTTCGGTACCATGAATTGGACGCAACCGTAATCTGGAAATCGTCCACATATGAAGTAGTCAAGCTCTCTTCTGGGTTATCTGCAGTGTGTAGACCACGAACATATATCACAAAGAGGAGCGGGGACATGGGGGAGCCTTGCGGGATCCCATGATTGATTCTATATTCCATTCGAGAGCTGCCCGGATAGGCCAGTGTAACTTTTCGGAGAGCGACGAAATTCCGTATCCAATGGGTTATGTATGTAGGGACCTCCTGGTTTCTTTTGAGGATCCCTATGAGCTTCTTATGGTTAACGTTGTCAAAACCCCCTTTCACGTCTAGGAGGTCCGTTGAGACATTCTTTCTAGCGAATTGACTCTCCTTGACCCAGTGTTTCAGTGATATGACTGCATCTACTGTGGACCTCAGGGGCAGGCTTCCAGTTTGATTAATGCAGTACATGTCCGTTTTATAAGCAATCGTCATAAGGCGTCGATTGACTATTCTTTCTGCAATCTTCAAGAAAGTCTGCATCAGAGCAATAACCCGGAAACTCAAACAATCTCTCTAGTTACTCTTTCCCGGCTATGGTAGAATTACGCCTATTGAACCTTTTAGGCATGGGGACTAAATCCCCCATCTCAGGTGGTCATCCACTAATAAGGGCAGTACGTTTTCGTTAAGCCGACTCATGTTTTTCCAAACGCCATATGGGACCTGATCTGGCCCGAGGGCTGACTTGTTGCTACACTTCTCCCAGGCCTCCCATACCTCAACCGGGGTGACCCTATCTGCCGAACGAAGTTCCCAACGATAGGGGGGTTTCGACGGTATCAGGCCTGGATTTTCGGGGAAAAAGTTAGTCATGATAATTGCGGCAGTGTCCTCTGGTGTATTACTGTTACGATCCTATGTGGTCAGCTAGTTTTGCAACAGGTAACTTCTTCCCTTTGGGTTGGATGAATATGACCAGGCCGTTGTTATATTCCGGTATGGGGCATGGCGCTAAACTCATCCACCAGGGTAGGAGTACAATTGCAATGAGTAGTACTCGGCGGATTTCCACTATTGCTCTTAGGCCTACGCCTACGTTGTCTTGATAGCTGAACCCTATGGTTCCTATCGCACAACGCCAATAGGGCAATGGAACGGTAAAGAGGTAAAGTAATTGTATAGGAAAGAACTTAGATGGTTGCGTGAAAAGCCCTAACGACAGGTCGCCTAGAGGTCCTTATATAGGCACTCTTCCCTCAACCCTAATCCTGGTGACTCATACCTGTGAGTCACACGACCTCTATGACTCATAGTGAGTCATATTAGGAAATCCATCAGCTGACTCCTCTGAGTCAACTGCGCTGCGTGCCAACCAATCATAACTCATTAAATAAGTCATGTGCCTTAAAGTGGTCACATGCGCGAAACCCATGACTCATAGTATGAGTCATGTTCGAAAATCATTACATCATATGTCTCACAAATGTGAGTCATGCGCACGATCAACCAATCACAACATAACAATGATTGCACAAGTGTGCATCATGTGAAACCCCATGACTTCTAATGAGTCATAGTGCGAAATATAACAACCTTGTGACTTATAACTATGAGTCATGCAACATCCTGCTTTGCTTAGTCACCAATCGTGACAATTACTATCTTTACCAGGTACTCTGTGCGGGATCCGTTGCTTGGGGAAGTGATGTGCCTTCCACAGGTCATTTTTCTTTGCTGAGAATAAGAACTCCTTCCAGTACTTCCGCTTTGCCTTCATGATTGCACTCTGGTATGCTTTCCTCGTGTCCATCTTTTCTTTCACCCCGCTCCCCTCACGTCCAACACGCCGGGCAGCAGAGGTATAAATCCTTCTCATCTCGGTGATGTCTGGCGTCCACCACGCCTTCGACCACCTTGTTGGTCTCTTCATTGGGGCACAACCTTTTACCATCTGTATCAACTTCAACAAGTTCTCCTTGAAGGTCTTAATGGCCGTAGCTGGGTCATTCTGATTCTTGTATTTATGATCGACATAATCTTTTAGGGAAGATTGTATCCAGGGGGTGGGGACCCCTTTCTCACATCTCCATTTGATCTTGTCCCAGTCTGGAGAAGGTGTCGTCAGGTGTAAGTCCTTAGAGTTAAGTTCTGTGAGTATGACTATGTGATCCGTCCTGTCTGTTGGTGTAGGTCCCTCCATCTCGATACCCGTGCTAACAGTGCTGAATTGGCTAGCATGTAATCGATGACGGAGGGTTGTTGTAACGTATGGTTGTCCGGGAATCTCGTGTAGAGCCCAGGTGTATTCATGACCATAAAACCTCTCTGCGCCGCTAGCCGCATATAGTGCTCGCCCCGCCTTCATTCCCTGGATTCCATAGTCCGTAGCGGGTTAGTAAAGGTTGTGTGTATATTTAAATCTCCGACCACTGGTGTCGATTCGTTCGTTTCGATAAACAGTTGTGCTGGTGGTACCATATGTCCCCCATCATTCCTGTTGTAAGTATTTATCAAGCCAAAGGAATGACAGTCGCCTAATAAAGGTCCCACCTTTCCAAAAATTCTCAAGTACAAAATATCAAAATTCTTTGAAACCACAACAAAGGAAACACTAATCAAAGTCCTCAGTGCCATATAGGTACACACCCTTACCTTGGGTAAGGGTAAAAAAACACACTCGTAACCTGGGGCCCTAAGGGGTTGTCCATTATACAGTGGGGGGTTCAGTACACATATAAAGGAAACATTAAAACCTCTGACAATAGGAAATAATGAAAGAAACACACTATTGCTCCCTCGGCAATTATGTTGTACAACATTTATTCTCCGTCTGCTCTTTTCCATTTCAATGTGCGGTTCCCTACATACTGGCCCAACGGCCTAATTTATCGTGGGGGTTACACCTTCTTCACCTAGTGGTGCGGCCCGGGAAGCCATTCTTGAGTTATAGTTCTCTTTTGCAGTCTCTTTCACCCTGATCCTCTCCAGGCAAGCCGGGTCTTGAGCCGAATGTTGGCCCTCGCAGGCGGCACATTTGGCGGGAGTCATCATGCACCAAGCTCGGATTGCCTTCCGTGACCCTCATCAGGCCGGTTCGTGGGATTGATATTCTTTTTCGGTGTGCTGTTGTGAGCAGAGCGGGCACATGGGCAGATTCTTCTTGCAGCCTGCCTGAGGGTGGCGCTACTTCCAACAGCGGTGGAATTGCATCGTTGCCGATACCTTCTACATCACGTTCGACTGTTTGTATTTGCCCATAAAGAGGACCGATGGTGTAACTTTGGCTACTTCGTTTTCCGTAACCCGGATTATTATCGAAGCTGCAATCTTTTTATCAGAAACGGCCCAGGTCTGGTGTCAGATATTTTGCCGCCAGTATATCCATCTTATGGGTCACCTTGAAAGCCTCTTTTACAGCCTTCTCCAAACCCTTGTAGTCTCTTGGAATCGCCGTGAGGGACACACCTTGCGCGATTACGTCAATATCTGTGGGCGCCCTTCCAAAAGGCAGGAACTCTAGACCCCTATCGTCGATAGTCTTATTCAGTGCTACCGTCAGCTTGTCTAGGTACCGGGTATATTGTCCCGATTCTGTCCCAGCTGGGGCAGTCAAGGTGACTGTTCCGTTCGTCCTATTTAAGAACACCTGTAAATTCTTTGGTCCCTTATACTTGCATGTAAACAGGAAAGTGGCGATAGCAACGGAAATCTTTGCTTTATCACTGGCCGAGTCGACTAATGGCTGTGCTACCTTCCTTGTCGCAAAGATCTTCCTCCTTGCTAGGCTAGTGGAGGGGTACTTCAGGGAAACTCCGCTTCCTCCCTTCTTTGAGCTTGGTTTCTGTTCCGGCTTCTCCTGCTTTTTCTGCTTCGGTGCCGGGGGGTTCAGTGGCGTCGGGCCAGCATCTGCTCTCCTCTTGTTTTTAGCCGGTGTCTGAGTTTCAGATCGTGGTGGCGGCTGGGAGGCCACTGCGGCTTAACTTTGGGCTTCCAGTTGGTCTTGTCTTTTAAATATTGTTTTCATTCCTTTCTTAGGAGCCGCAGCCGGGCTCCTCGACAGGTCGTCATCCGTTCTTATTAGCTTCTGAGTCGTGGCTGTCAGCGTCCTCACCTGATGGGCAAGAGCCATAACCACCATGGTAATCGTATATTCCGAATCTGAGAACATATCGGTGTCGAAAGACGTGACATTCCTCATAATCGGGTTGTTCTATAGGGGTCCGTCAACAGTGAGGTAGTTCATCACTACTTCCATAAGTTCCCTGGAGGCGGGGTCAGGGCCTTGTTCTTCCTTGCCCTCCGGGCTCGGTGTTGACGGCGCTGATGAGCCTTCCTCTGGCTCAATGTCCATTTCCAAATCACGAGATGCCATGGCGTGACTTGGAAATGCGTTAGGATCATTTTTGGGTTCGTGTAATGTGACGTATCAGATATCGCCACTTTTAAGGGGGAGTTTTCTAGCACTTTCCAGTTGCGTTGAAAAAAGTGCAAATTCCAACCTGGCGGAAAAAGCGCAGGAGGGAGCATGCTTAGTGGGAGGGTTGTGTTGAGCATATATCGTACCAGGGATAAATAGTATAGGTGAGAGGTTGTAAAGGGCTTGCCAGATGGCTTGTGGACGTAAAGACAAAGTAAGGAGAAGGGAGGGGAGAGTTGATGCGAGGTGTGGTTGGAACCGTGAGGATGTAGAATGGGGAGAGAGGGTAGGAAACTATGGCTTATATAGACTGCTCACGGGTGATTTTTGTCTGTTACAACTTGTACACTGTACAAACTGCTATAGTGTACAAAGCGCACCGCAAATATTAATACCTTGAAAACATGATGGTTACACAAGAGATTTAGGGATATAGAAAATAAACTTTTAAACTACAAATTCACCGCATCCCATCCGCCAAGACCGGCGCAAGGCTAGATAACTGTTGAACTTTGACATTACTAGGTATATCAAAAAGATTGATTTTGAGCCGCAAGTTTACTGCATCCCATCAGCTAAGACCAGCACAAGTAAACTAAATAAAATGAAATAGAGTATCAGGCGAGGGTTTGGGTAGGTATAAAATCAACCTTTAAGTCGCAAATTTTGAGTATCGCACCTGCCAATACACATACCATGCAGGTACTGAAACAATGAAAGCTTGAACTCAGGGACTGTGAGGAACAATATTTACTTTCCAGCTGTAAATTTACAGTATCGCATCCGCCAAGATAGCTGAACACTAGGAAGACAAAAGTTGGACTTGGGGATTAGTGGGAAAAAATATATACTTTTAAACCACAAATTTACTGTATTGCATCTGCCAAGACAGGTGCTATTTTGAACAATGTGAAAATAAAATGTTGAGCTCAGGGATTTGTAGGAACAATATTTACTTTCAAGCTTTAAATTTACAGTATTGCACTCAGCAAGATAGATGTCATGCTAAACAGTAAAATAATAAAATGTTGAACTTGGGGATTGGAAAAGCATAAAATCTACATTCAAGTTACAAATTCGCCTGGTCATATTCGCCAAGACAGGTGCTAGCTGGGACACTATAAAAAAAAATGTCCTGGAATTTGCAAAAACTACTTTTAGGTGGTGAATTCGCCCAATCCTGTCCTTTGAGACCTATGTGAGTACATAATATAATGAAATGTAAAGGAATTGGTAGACACAATACCTACTTTCGAGCCTCAAATTTGTCAAATTCTATATAGTACTTGAAATAAAATGTTAAACTAGGTGGTTATGCCGATTAAAAATCTACTTTTAGGCTGCAAATTTGCCATATTGCATCTGCGAAGACCCACATTACACCGAGTTCTCATAGGCTGAGCAGTACTAGCTGACTTGAAATCTGGTACGCGTAAGAATTGAAAAATTTGCTATGTCTGGAGAGGGGAGTCTGGATTCTCGAGGAGTAGGATATGCTCGAGGTCAGGATTTAGAGTAAAGAATCGATTATGATTCGCAAGTGAGTGTTTTCATAAATTGGCCAATGAAAGACAATGACTGAGGCTGAATTTTTCTTTCTTGCTCGCACGGAAATAACATATCCTAGTCCGGACTCTCAAATTTCAGTAATTGGAGTTTATGGGTACCAGAAATAATTATCTTAAGATGCCAAGGTTGCTGTGTAAACAACTTGAATTGGGAGAACTGTCAACTATTCTACAATACTAGTACAAGGGCGAGAACTACTTCCTGATTGAGGCTAGAAGGAAAGCGAATTTAAACTTGAAAGACAGTATTCGCCTGTAGTTTGTCAGGGGTTCATTTGCTCGCCCATAAACTGACAGGGAAAGATACTATTAAAGCTGAAACTGAAATACTACTAGAAAGCACAATGACGTCAAACTCTACAAAGTGTCCCTATTGTCAGCAACGTTATCACAGGCTGCTGCATCAGAAAAGTCCCTTCGGATGATGTATCTTAATATCGTGCTAACCCTCGGCATAACTGGAGATTACATCTTGCCTGAACGGAATAGTTTCACAAGTACTGAAAGCAGGACTCAAAACCAAACGTCTATTATTGCCATAGGACGACCTTTGGTCAATAAGAGCGACTCTCACTATGAATCTGATCTCAGACCAGAGGTCCCTAATTGCAATTCAACTATCAATTTGACCGATGCCAATATAGAGCAAAATTCGGAGTGAAGGGCATATTCCAGCCGCCGTCTCTAGGGAGCCCATTTAGTCACCAAACTATCCCTGGTGCTAAAGGCATAATTAGTGATATTGTAGGATATGCAGAGCTCAGTTAGGCTATAATACAAGACCTATAGAGCCCATCTTCGTCTGACAGCGACTTCACTTAGGGTTTGTGGTTTGTCGAAAGCTAGATAGGTAAGTCACAAATTAATAACTACTTTGCAAAGGTTTGAATGCGATAGATGCTGGGTAATTTCATTCTGTGTTTTCATTACGGATACAACTAGAAGTACTAGACCCACTTGATGACTATCTAGCTTAGACAGAAGTGACTATAGAGGATGGGAAACATGCAACAACCTTTTGTTACAAGAACATAGTAGACTGCGTAAGCTACATAATCCGCCAGGTTACATCTAGACCTGATATGGTGTACACACCTATTCAGGAATACGATTCAATAGGGAATTGATTACATTTCGAGATATAGACAGCAGACTTCTAGTGGGTAACTCAGGTACATTATAGGTCAGTGAAAGGTTTAATTAACTTAGTTAGAGTTCTATGCTTACAGTGTATATCATTCCCTTGCAGGAAACCCCCCTAGCTGGCTCAAAATTAGTTCTAAATATTGGCTTTTCTGATCAGACCCACCTCACCAATTTCTTTAGTGATAAGTAACCCTAGCCTGTATAACTCATTTTTGGCAATATCCTCTTGTGGACTAGAAATAGCCCAACCAACAAGTCGATCCTGCTTCTGGTATTGCTACCTGTGCCGCCAAAGTTTACAGGTGAATCAGCCCATATTGATAAAGCCTTGCGAGAAGCGAACGCGGATGTTTTGACGGCTGTCTTTGATCTGATATATGGGCCCTTACAGCTGGTGGCCTAAGAAGGGGCGATAATGGAGTGTTCAGATTGCAAAACACATTGCTGTTTCCCATTTTGTCGGCCTGGATCGTGGAACATGCTTACCACCTAACCTTGCACGGATTAGGTAATAGGTCATGCCTGAAGCGTGAGGTCCTAAGCTAGGTGCTCTGTTAGGAACATCAGTGCACATATCAGATCCGGGACCAGTGGTCTTATAGAACCGTGTTATGAATGAAGAGATAGGAAGGACCAACAGTGCAGAATCCATGTACCGAATTAGGGTAAAATTGGAATAATGTAATTGGGGGTGTTATGGGTCAACACATAGTTATAGGTCACCAGGCTTTATTTTATATTGTGAATCAAAAAGTGAATAAATCCACAATACGCAACTCTTTCATACGTAAGACATCTCTAGAATGTGTGTGTGAGATAAGTATTTATTATATGAAATAATTTTAAAAATATATACAGTTTTGTCATTTTTATTGACGTAATTGTCAATTTTTATAAATATGACTATGTTCGATCACAATTGCCCATGAGCTGCCTTAATCCCATTGTTGCTCACATATATATAATGGGTAGAGTATTCTCAATGGTTTCACAGGTTGTTGCCTCAATCTAAGATATATAAAGTGAGCTACTGAATTCAATATTATTACTTTTGACAAATATTTTTCCCAAGTTATCTCCTTGCCTCTTTTGGTTACAACTTTATGAAAATACCTCCAATTACACCAAAGAATGCCTAAAATGAAAGCCAATCAACAGGGCAGGATAGCAAAGGCTTGTGAAGCTCTCTGAACTACTCTAGGACTTTCAATTCGCAAAGCAAGTCAACAGATTGGGATTTCCAATACAACACTTAACAACCAGTATCATGGACGAACGCAGCCAGCAATTCAATACTATCCTGAACAGCAACTACTCAGTAATGAACTGGAGAAGGCCTTAGTCAAGGGGGTTAAAAACTGTGATGATTATGGATTGCCTCCACGTCGCTCTCATATTTATCAAATAGTTTATGCCATTTTGAAAGATCAAGGAAAAGCAGAGAAGGTAGGTGAGAACTGGATACAACAGTTTTTAATTCGGCATCCAGAAATTCAATCCAAGGTTGGGAATTTACTAGACCTATATAGGGCACTTGCTACAGACCTTTCATCCTTTGAATCCCACCTCAATCGTTTTTACAATACTCGCTGCAAGTTTCATATTCAAGATGAGAATATTTGGAATATGGATGAGAAGGGATTTGCCCTTGGGCTCTCTGGTAGTGGGCAGGTCATTTGCAGAACATCAAGGAGGAATCTAAAGGTTATTCAGGATAGTGACTGCAGTTGGGTCACTGATATTGAGGATGTTTCAGGATCTGGAATAGATTTGCCTTTTCTTATTATCTATCATGCAAGGATACATGTTATGGCTCATTATAGCAATATCGACTTTGAGGAGAAGCAGGGTGCCTTCCTTGCTTATTCGCCTACTGTATACACTAATTACCAGATTACTTATGAGTGGTTGGTACAAATATTTGAGCCCAAAATCCGACCCACAAATTGCATCAAACAGCACCAAATACTCATCCTTGATGGCCACAATTCCCCTTGTGAGAACTTTCACTTTATTGAATTTGCTATCAAGCACAATATTCACCTCCTCTGCCTACCTCCACCCTCGACTCATGTGCTTTAGCCACTTGATATTGGTTTGTTTTCTCCTCTTAATATATACCATAAACAAGTGGTTGAAGCAAAGATGCGAGCCCATGGACCATATTTAAAGCTACAGAAGGGTGACTTCTATCCCATGCTCTATAGATCAAGACACAAGACCTTTACCAAGAAGAACATTCTGTCAAGATTGCGTGCCACTTGTCTAATACCATTTAACCGACATCAAATCCTCAGTGATCCCACACTTCAATCAAAAGCCTGACCTCCACCATCCCTTGCTATTTGGCCACCATGTCTTCGCCCACTTGCTACTAGGTGGAACCGATCTACAAGGCTAAACCAGTTTGTAAAGTTGGTACATGAGGTACTAGAAATAGAACCAACAGTGAAGATCAGAAAGTATTTTACCAAGATTGTTTCCCTACATCAAGGGACATAGGCAGAATTGAGCATAACTAAAGAACTCCTCCAGTAACAGCAAGCCATATGGAAGAGCACCAAGCTAGACCAGCGCCAGTTAAAGGGTGGTGTTATACTGGGACCCAAGCAACTTGCACCTCTGTACAGAAAGTAAGAAGTCCTTGATGAGAAGATGATGGCTGCAAGCCTTAAAAGACAGGCTGTGAAGCTTGTCTAGTTGAATGAGAGGCAACAGAAGAAGTAAAAGTCTAGGCAAGTAGTCATTAGCAATGCCGATGATGAATTGAAGGAGTCAGAAGGTTCTGGTGATGATGGAAATGAAGATAGTAATGAAAACATAGTTGTTCAAAATGTAGGTCAAATTTAGCCTACTTAAAGATTTATAGCTCACATTTCCTAGCAGGGAAATCAATAAAATAATACAAAGAGGACCACTACTAAATTTCTCCGCCGCTCTACATGCCATCAAATCAACTATAACATAGTTGATGATTTATATATTTTTTGATTAAAAGTAACTGTTTAGTATCATACACTTTGTATCCTTTGTCTTTCATAATAGTACTTTCTCTAAATACAAGCACATAGACTTGTTCTAAATACAGCTGTAATACTCTGATTAAAATTTGAAAGTAAACAGAGTGTTTCTGGTTGAGTAGTTGACATTACTGGAGTTTTTTCCTAATAAATATATCTGACTCATAACTAGGTGTTGACCCATAATACCCTTGATTAACTTACAACTTATTCTCCGAACTGTATAATCTAGACCCTGCGTACTTGCACAAGCTAGACCTGTTACATAATATCTACCTTCGTTTATTTAAGTATATGATGGTATGGGTAGAAGTGTTCCTGAAAAAGCATAAATGGTAGCAGGCATTCTGCGATGCCTGGTAGGCACTATCTGCGTAACTTGGATTTAGTGTACCAAAAAAAGCCTACTGTGAAGTAACACAATTGGAGGTAAAGGAGATGCAAATCTTCAGCTGATATAATTCTGTAGTTTTGGCGTCTGCACTTCACACCCATGACAGTTCCCATCCATTCTCATTTAGATATGCCTTACAAGGGGCTAGCGTGGTAATCAATTTTAGTCTAATAGCCCTGAATCGCAGTAAGTCACAAGGGGCACTCTCCTAGTTGGCAAAGTATCTGCAGACATTTAACCGTGTGAAAGACATATTTCTCCAGTTCCAGACTTCGAAGGCTACCTGCGCCTGGACAAACTCACTGGATCAAGTGCTGAATATATATATGCAAGATCAGTGGGCTAAGGATGCTAGCAGCATCTCTGTTGACCAAGAGCGATGACTAGTGATCTAAGAACAGCCTCAAGGATAGATCAGTGGGTATTATTGATACAGCTGTAGAACCAATTCAACTTTATCAAGATATACTACCTGACTCACTTTGACTCCCACGTTCAACATTTTGGGTCTATTTCAAGGTATCCCACTAATATCTGCGAGCTTGCAGATATTGATCAAATCAAACATGACTAGCGGAGGTTAAACGAATTGCAGCACCACAGCATCAGACCTAGTGGCAATATGGCCGCCAGCATGTCAAGAGATTAAGATTAGAGACACTAGAAGCAAATGTGAAGGTCGGCGATGAGATTTGGATAGGAAACGTCATGCCAGAGCGGTAGGCATGCGCGAGCCGCTGCGTGCCTGGGCGACTTCTGAGTTGCCACTCAAAGGCAACTAAAACACATCTTTAACTATGCAGGGTCCAGGGACTTTGTTCTTCTGAGACGAGGAAGGAAATGGTGCCCTATATCAAGCAAACAGTCACGGATTAATGGCAGTGATCTTACGAGTCCACAGAACTATGATTACTTCTGGTAGAGCACTTTATCCAGCTTGAGATTCCAGTCGCAGTCTTTCAAGAAACCGAAGTATTTCAAATTCATCAGGCCCGCTGTACTGAATCTAAGGCCTTCCGGTATTCAGGCCCGAGTAATAATTTAGTATGGGTCCATGTTGGCACAGAGGTCAATTGTGGGGATCTGTGTTGGTGTTCGGTAGTGTGATTATTTGGACTTTTTAAGATAAGGAACATCTGAAGGCAATTTGGAGGTATCACATGGCTAGGGTTAATTCAATTGCTTTATCCGATAAATGCACGGACATTTCATATCGCAAGCGGAGATATCCGTGTTGCCAAGTAGTCTGCTGGCCGATACATGCGGATTGTCGATATGGGTACAGTTATTAGGCAAGCTCATATGGTCCTTATTGTGGAGAGACAATGGATAGTAAATCATCGAATTGATCTGCACACGTTTATCCAAATTTATTGAACTATTATATGTACATATTTATATACAAATAAATGATCAAATAAATACACTCATGGGTCTAGTAGTGGTTAAGTAAATCGAAATCAGTCAGTCTCTGATTTATCCACTGTCGGGCTAAAACCTAAAAATCCAGATAATCTCTGATGTGCCAAATCCGCTGTTCTTTTTGGAGGACGGATTGGTTGCACCCTAGATTTGTTTAGTAACATCCTATAGTGCTAGATCTCAGACTTGTTGACTTAGTATACTTGTGAGGATGATTTGGGAATCGCCTAGCACCTATATGGTAACCTCCGTTGTACCCTTCAGCTGAATTCTTTCCTTTCGGTAGCCTTTTAAGAAAGCAGACAGAATTGAGGAAGAATGTTCAAAAAGGTAACTGTAAGTGATGAGGACTATGGTGATTGGCATAATAACGCTGAACAATGACTGGATGCCGCTGGATCGCCTTCAAGTGATGTTCAGAAATCTTGCAAATAATCGATAACTATGGAAGAATTTGGTTCAGATGGGTGAAAAATGTGCGAGGATTTGTCTGGCAAGGAGGGTTATCTACTCTCTGGCACGCTGGAGGGAATGGAGATGCAAAAGGCTAGTTGAGAGAGTGTTATGACGAAATATATTCGGCTCAGAGGGGCTGAGATGGCAAGGATGGCAAGGATGGAACAAGAATGGTAGAATACATAAGACAAAAGGGAATCAAAGGCCACACTCCCAGCAGAGGGGTACTTAAAAAACTAAGAACACGGAAGGATTCCGTACGAATACCAACACCTTGCTTCTTACGTAGGACTTCTGCTTTTGCTGATGTTATTTAGAGTCCATTTCTTGTTTTGTTAGCTCGATCTAGTAGCTTTTAACCCTCTGTTTTCAGAATATAGTTACCGTATTCTGCTGCCTCTGTTAGCATGTTGTTGGACAGGATAATTACTGTTTTGTTAAATTTTCCTAACTACAATCTTGTGTATTTAAAGACCCTGTAATCTCTTAAGCATTCAGAATCCCAAGCCTTATAGAACTATTATCTTGAATACTACTGGTGGAACGTTTACTCTATTAGTAACATGCCTTTTCCCTTATGTGTTGAAAATCTATATATTAACACTTCTCACCCTATCCTAAGAGTATCCAAAGGGTCCCTTTGGGATTCTTGAGATACTCCTTAGTAGGTTACATGTCGCATATGCAACTTCAGGCTGCAAAATTATTAAAAGATTGCTCATTATTTATTTGCTGAACAACAAATTATCTATCATTAGCCATATTGACTGTAATTCTTCGTCTCCAGGTACATAATATTGTAAGTAGACCAAGGGCAAACTCAGACCTGTTTTGTTGTTGTACTTTTATGCAAGCTTTTTGATAACTCTATGCTTACTAATCTATTGTCTATAGCCAAATATCGTTATTGAAGACCAAGATCTGGAGTTCCCATTTATGTTTTAGAACTTTGGATATTGAGCTAGTTATATTTGAGGTTTTATAGTCATTGCTCTGGCCATAAAAGAGAACTGTTCCCTACTGGGATTTTTCAATGTTGGTGAGGTAGTTAGCAGCTGCAACACTAAACTCCTGCAGGTAAGAAACAGCAGCTTTATAGTGATAACTCATTTTGACATATGCTATCTTCCAAAACTATGTCTCTAAGCCTTGTTTAAACCTCATACAAAGCGTCTCCTCTAAATGAAAACAGCAAATTATACCAGTAACACTATTTTCGAACACTGTATCTACAGCCAGTAACCTTTCATCCTGATCACTAATCAAGGCAATATTTTCAGACTCAGGAATTGCCTATTTAGGATACTATTACGCTTGCCTGAGTGTATCCGTCACCAATACGAATGCCTATTGGTAATGTACAATATTAGTAACTAAGACCATCAACTGCTGTCACTTCAAGTGACTATTACTACTGGATTTCTTGATAAGCTGTTAAACTGCCATCGATTACTATATTGCCAGTCTCGCCAAGTCCTACACTTACTTGTACTTGTATTATGTGAACTAAAATGAAGTAACTGCTCAACTAAGTATATTGCAACTCTCTTTAGCGAAGTCTTCTTAGTCTAAGTCCTGGATGATATTGATCTTTAAATATATTTGCTGGCTTATGTCCAGCCTTGTAAATAATATAAACAATCAAGGAGCCAAAGTCTGTATTGAAATATAATATAAAATATTTCTAGAATCAACAGATCCTTGAAACCAAATATAAACATATTGGGTATCAGTCTGACACATGAAACAAAATATTAAATTAATAAGTATCCTCCTGATACTCGAAACCAATCATAAAACAAACTAAGAATCAAATAATTCTTGAAAACAATTATAAAACAACTAACTACTTCCTAGCTCTACTAGTTTCAGTTAGCCTTCTCACTCTTAACTATAGTAACTAATACCAGTAACATCCTGGAAATAAAACAACTGTTTCTAATATCTAATATCAAAATCAAAATCCTAAAATATTAAAATCCAACTATACACAAATGATAATAGGCTCGCAATCATTACAAATTTCAGAGTCATGATAGTTGTTCTCTATATATAGTTTTCAAAACCCTCTGTCCACCTTGCCTTAATCAGCAAACATGCACTAGGATAGTGACATTGGCACAAATCTCATCACAAAATATCCAATGATAATAGGTATCTAGTCACTTAAATAGTTGTTTGTCCTACTCTCGTGCACAAAGACCATAGCATTCTCAATGCCTTTGACAGTGTTATACATAAGGGAAATAGTACAAATTAGGTGATGTGATAGTAAATAGAACCGGAAGGTTACTATATGACTACAACCCATGCTGGCAAGAAGTAGTGTCTATAGCAGAGCTGCTGAGCCTCGGTGAAAGATCTAGACTCTAATGTACGGAGTACTATGACTTTTGATAATCTGAATCCATATGCACTTGAGTGCATATATGCAGGAAAGAGGGCTATCCAGACTGATCAACTGGTATTCCGTAAGATGTTTACAACTAGGCTACATCTACTTGAACTTAGTTCATTTTGAGAATGACTTGAAGACTATTTACTGGTTGAGTGCTAGACACCCACAAAATACTAAATAGTTCGGGGGATCATTTGACCGAGCGGGGCATTCATTTTCATGGGCAAACCGGGTATCCACTTTCCATGACCCTGGCCATGATATCTAAGGATTCTTCATATATTTTGCTAACATAAGTAACAAGAGAATTGTATAAATAGCTAGCAGTTCCCGATAGTTCAGGGCGTTTACAATGCCTACTCCACCACTGGGCGCTCTTCCCACACCCATACAATTACCCCATCCTGTATTGTCAGGGAACACACTTTCCCCACACTCCTGGTTGGGGATCTGAACCTCCATCACCCTCTTTCCGACCCTCTAAGGGTCCTCTCTGATACTCAATTAAGTCTTTCTTCCCCATACTTTGACCTGGCCTCCGAGCTAGGCTAATTACTTATAAATACACCAGATGTATTCACTAGGTTCCCCTTCGATGGCACATCCAGACCTGGAGTCTTAGACCTTGCCTTCGCAAATCCCTCCCTTGCCCCCTTTGTTAGCTCATGGGGTATAACCCTCCCACTCACTGGCTCTGACCATGTTCCAATCACAATACCCCTTTCCACGCCCTCCCTACGACAGCCTGATCCCACTCCTAACTGGACCAAAACGGATTGGCACACACTCTGCCGTCTAATCAAGGATCTAACGGTCCCACCTCCTCCCCCACTCCCTACCTCAGCCTCACTTAGTGCTTGGTTCGACCACCAGCTGCGCACCATCACCTCCCTCCTAGCCCAGCACACACTAAACAAATATCCTTGCTTCTGGTCAAAGCCATAGTGGACTGCTGAACTATCACAGCTACGCCAAGCTTTCAACAGAGAGGCAAGAATATCACGCAAGTCCCCCTACACCACCCTCTCCGGCAGCCCTCATGCCTCCCACCTTGCATATTTCTAGGCCCTAAAAATGGCCAAGGCATCACACTGGAATTCTTTCCTTGCCTCCTTAGACTCCAAATTGGTGTGGGCTGCCTGCAGGATCACTAGCGGGCGCCCCCCTGATTGGTTCCCCTCCTTTCCCAACACCACAACACCCGTCGAAGTCAACACCTCCCTACTGCATCACTTTTTTCATTCTAAAGACCCCCAATCCTTGCCATCCATCCTGCGACCGTTCGCGGACTTCCTGCCACTTCAGAAACAGGAAGTCTCCATCGCCCTTCGCAAATACTCCAACACCTTAGCCCCTCGGCCCGACCTGATCCCCTTTGGCATTTGGAAGAGGATCAAGAACATCAACCCCACCTTCCTCACCTCCCTCCTAGGTCCCCTGCTTACCTATGGCTTCCACCCCGCCTCCCTTAAAAGAACCAATAGCATTGTCCTCTCCAAGCCCGGCAAATCTGATTACATCTCCTCCTCCTCCTTCCGAGTCATTGTCCTTATAGAAACTATTTCCAAGATTCAGGAAAGGACAATGGCAACCGGGCTTTCGCTCTTGGCCCGCTCCGTTGGCCTAATCCACCCAAACCAATGTGGCTCACTTCCCGGCCTCAGCACCTTTAACGCATGTGCTGCCCTCACTGACGCGGTCCACCTGCTGCAATGTGCAGGTCTCAAGACCTCTACCCTCTTCCTTGATATTAAGGGAGGCTTTGATAATATTTCCTCTACTTGTTTATCTTCCCTACTTCGCGCCAAAGGCGTTTCTCCTTATATGGTTTCTTGGGTTCATTCCTGTTTGACTGACTGCAAATGCGGCCTGATTTTTCAGGGCTCCCCTAAAATTTTCTTGCCTGTACAAGTGGGTGCCCCCCAAGGCTCCCCTATATCTCCTTTGTTATTTTTAATTTATGTTTCCTCCCTGCACTTGTCTCACCCAAAGGGGATTATGTTTTCTTATGTTGATGATTTTACTGTCACTGTTGGGTCTGGGTCATACCGGAGGAATACACAGCTACTTCAACACTACTACACCCGCCTCTGCAGGAAGGCCACCCCACTTGGAGTCTCCTTCTCCATTCCCAAAACCGACCTCATCCACTGGCGAACTCAAAGGGATCGCTCTCCCCCCTCTCTGGCCCCGGTCTCTCTTGATGGGAGTCTCTTCCACCCCTCTTCCATACTCCGATAGCTAGGTTACTGGTTCTCACCCTCGATGTAAACCTCCACCCACTACCTCTAGAGGCTAGCCCTCGCTCAGGGGGTCTTTGGCCTCATCAGGCAACTCTGTCCTCCTGGCATAGGCATAGTCCCCTCCCTGAACCACAGACTAGCCATGGGCCTGCGGCTACCAATCCTCACTTACAGAGCGGACTTCCTCATCCCCAACGCTGCAATGATGTGGAAGATGGAGGTCTTTTGAAGCAAGGTCCAACGATGGGTCACCAACTGCTTCTCATCGACACCTGTATCCATCCTTCCCTGTGAGGCTAGCCTCCCCCCTCTCAACTCGCTCCTCCCCCAGAGCCACTGGATGGCCGCACTACGGCTGGTCTGCTCCCCTCCCGAGATCAACCCAGCCGCAGCCAGGAGGCCCCCATCATTTCCATCTTACTCCAACTTTAGGGCAGGGGACTACTCCCGCCACGACCTTCGTGGCCTTAGGGCCAACTACATCCTCCTCCGCTGGAACCAACCAAGGCCCATACCCGCCGTCCACTCTCACCTCCCAATCGATGAAATGTGCTACCTCTTGGTCAAGGGGGCACCTGACGGGTTCAAACTCACACAGATAAACTCCCACCTCCTACCGGGCACTGTTTTAGCCCCTCCTCCTCCGATCCCAGGTACTGTCTCCTACAAATTGATGAAGAAGGAGTGCAGAAAGGATCTCCTCACTGATTGGACACTCCTGTCCCCACCCCCTCCTTACTACCAGTACAAGCCGTCCCTAAGCCCACATACCTTCATGGGCCTCGACCGCTTCACAGCTGGACGAATTCACCAAATGGGCACTGGCAAGACCTATCATGCTGCATAACCCTCATGGAATGATGCCGATCGCTCTCCCACCTGCCCTTCCTGCAACTCTGAGGACGAACCCTTCTATCCTGCAATTCTCCACTGCACCTCCTATTCCCGAGACCGCCAGCTTTAGCTTCCGAAGCTGTCTTCGATGGACCATGGCTCTCCACTTTGGGCCAACCTGGACATGATCCTTGGTCTTGCCTTATACATCCGCGCTACTCGCACGAACATCCCACCCACCATGTCCGCGGTTTTTGCCACTTCTGCCTCCTTCACCTCCGACTATGACTCAGGCTGAGTGGTTTGACTTTCCTGCTATATGTTTCCTTTCGGTTATGATTTCTTTAGATATCATTTCATTCTATACCTTTAGAATTAATCGCCATTGTTGGGCACGGTGACGGTATAGTCATTACTAGGGGAAAACTTGTGCGGTTATTTCTTTTATTTTGCACATTTGGAATTAAGGTTTCGTTTATGCCATAGCTACCGCTCCATGCTGGTTCCTGTACGTTAACAGCGAATATATGAGATAATCATAAAAAATAAAAAAAAACCCCCCATAGTTAAGGGATCATCAAGTAACAGAGATGAGACCTTAACAAGATATTCAGTTATTAGTTAAAAAACAACTTTAAAGCCTTCGAGAACCTTCTTTACCTTTAATCTTTATTCTTACTAGAGTTTTCCTGACAGTTCTTCTACCCTCTTGAATCAAGCACGGCTTAGGTAATTCAACAGTTCCGAATTGGCTACCCCGTAACACTATGTTGTTATTCTCTTTTCACCAAATCTCTACAATATACACATGACAATTTCATCTTATGCCTGAAGAATATCATAACGCTCAAAGATTTCT
Source organism: Tuber calosporum (assembly GCA_003316355.1). Lineage (NCBI taxonomy): Eukaryota > Fungi > Ascomycota > Pezizomycetes > Pezizales > Tuberaceae > Tuber > Tuber calosporum. The sequence continues at coordinate 32,637 of QFET01009810.1, read as the reverse complement.
TCAGTGCAACCATTTTGGACACTGTCGACCACCCAGTTTTGACAATATATTTCCTGTCTGTAGTGAAGGATTCGCCCTTGATATACGAGCAGTAGCACTCAGACACTTACAAGCTATACACAACAAATATACGGAAAGAATATATCATCAAGGTGGACAGTGGATAATAGCTTTCACCAAACGCAAATATTATTATATCTACGATTATATGGAAGACCCTAGACTCAATCCTGAATCTCCAAGTTCAATCTTTGAACCTCTACTGAACCAATAACTTAAAAGTATCCCAGATACTTCACTATCAGGACAAGCTATCCTGAATTTTGATCCTTTTTCTACCATATCCTCTTTTGAAGAAATACTTTCTACTGACATTGCGGAAATACTGCTATTTGAAACTGTGGAACCCTTGTGGTTCACTAACCAATTTTTAGTTCCCACACCCCAGGACTTTACACAAATCTACATCTACTTTCATGGGCAAGACTTTATCTGGTACAAATTTCTGGACTGGGATACTGAGTGGTCAGATTTTTCTTCTGTTCACGACTTTTGTGCCTGGAGGTCAGAGGACTGGCCATTTTAAATTTTCCTATACCGAAACTATCAGGGTTTATAAGTAAGTCGCCATTGCGATGGCACAATATGACACCTCTATTCGTATTCCTTTGGAACCTCACCGGATGATTGAAGATGATACAGAATCTACCCCTTCAGCATAGCTAATTGCGTCTCAGAGCCGGACCAGCTCTCCTATTACACATTTGCGCCGTCCACCATCCAGAGTTAAAAACTGTGCCGAGCGAGCTAAGAAGCCTGTCATTACTCAAGACAACTTACAGCAAAATGTTATCTATGCATTGCGCCACCAGGACCTATCCTTGAAAGAAAGTGCAAATGAGAATCATATAAGGATCTCAGAATTATCATAGGAGGCCAGGCAAGGGTTCACAATGCTAGAATTATTACAAAGCTGTATGGCTAGGGGTGAGGTTATCAATGATGCTGATATACAGGAAGGCTGCCGAGCACTTGAACGGTGGAGTGGCGATACTGAAAGGGAGTAGCAAAGGTTACGTGCCCAGGTTCAAGTAGAATTCCAACGCCAACAGGGTCAACAGGAACAACAGGTACATATCTCAGAGACAAGGGATCAAATTCAGGAAAAAGTCCTAATGGACCTAAATGCTAAATTACATCAGCAGGAACAGGAATGGAATCGGAGGATGAATGAGCAAAAAGAAATTGCAGCTCAACAACTAAGGCAACAAGGCGAAGGTATGAAGGCAAACCTGGATGCCTTAGTACGTCAACTGTCCGATAAACTAGTTTCAGTACCGACTCAGCATGGGCCCAGTGATGGTGATCTAGGACCTTCTAACTGAGGGCAACCATCGATTCTACCAGAATAGGGTATAGTTCCAACAAAGCAATCAGCATCGACATCTAGGAGGGATAAAGGAAAAGGAGTTGACCGTGGAGGAAATAACCTAGCACTGCCACCACCACCAGGTAACCTTAGTGATGCCCCAGACCCAGATGATGAAGGGTCCGATAGTGATGGAGAGGATGGATGGGGTCGAAAGGGAGCCAGGCCGGAACGTGCTCCCCGTTTACCATCTATTCCCAGAAACGATGTGCCTGTAGCCAAGTTAACATTGGCTTTCCCAGAACGTATCAGTTGACTCTCCCGACTAGCAAAGCTAATAGTGGAACCACTCTACTTCTTTGAAGGATATAACAACTAAGATGTTCGAAATTGGTTGACCGCCTTTGAAGACTATTTCGATCGCAACCCTACATAGTGGGACAATCATGTACACTGAATAGTTTTTGCCTTGGGGAAAATAAAGGGGAACAAAGTGGCACCCTTTACAGAAAAATAACGGAAAGTGATGGGTGGATTAGGAGGATACACTCAAGACCTAGACTATTCTACATGGGATTGTTTTTGGCAAGAAATCACGAAGCGGTATATCAGTATTGATGAGGAAAGACGAGCCCTAGAAGAAATGACCAAGGTAATCTTATGGGGGAAAGATAGACACTTATCTTCAACTCATCGAAAACCTAAACATCAAAGCCAGACTTACTGGAATCAGTGCGAGGGTACGTGTGGAAAGTAAACTTCTTGGAGAAATTTTGCGATGGTTATCGCATCTAAAATTCTCCTCCGATGAGGAATGGATGGAAACTATAAGGGAGGTGGGTAGACAGGAGGAAGAATTTCTGGAACGGTGAAAATTATCCAAAGGAGAACTCTCATCCAGTGGGACATCTAAGCGAAAGCGCGATGACACCAGTATACTGGTCAACACCAAATAAGGATACACCAACCAGAGACAAAGGAATAACCCCTCACGATGGTAAACTGCTAAGGCTAACCCATCAACAAATAAAGTAGGAACGCAAACCAAAGATGAGCATACTGACGGGACGAAGGCTCAGAATGGAATCTCGTAAGAGGTGCTTGATAAGCGAAAAGTTGGGAAGGAATGCACTTGCTGTGGCCTCAAGAACCACACCTGGCGAAAGCGTCAAAAGGACATAGATGTAGCCAGGGCTTTCGCTAAACAAACACAACTGAACTAACCGAAGTTTTCATACAAACTATCGACGGCAACACTCATAGGAAGACCTAGTCGACCAAAGGTAAACAATATACAAAGCGGAGCCTCACCTCGGTTATGGGAATTATCGGACACTGAAATGTCCTAAATGGCATCAAGGGCGACAGTGGTTGGGTATTCAGGTAACAGGAAACTGGTGACCGGAATCAAAATTGGAGATCCCTCTAGGCTAGGGAGGGAAGAGTACTGGCTTTCGCAGGCACTATTCAGGATAGGAGCTCAAAAGAAGTTGTCCCTAAGTCCATAAGTCCTTAAGAGAATACGGTTAGTAGACAGACAAAGGTGGAACAAACCTCTTTAAGAATGATGAATGGGGGTAGTCGCATCTTTGATCCTGAGAAACACCCAAGTGTCACCCATTTTCCAAAGGCTTGCAGGACTACAACTAGACATGCTACTGAAATGAAAAATAGTACAAAAGAAAGCTGGCAAGATTCTCTGCAATAATAAGAAACCGAAACAGGGCTCTTGGTTAGAGGACCCTGCCAGGGGTCCCAACTAGAGTTAATAGTCCTAGCAACCGAAAGGACTTGATAATAAATTCTTTGGTTTTTGGGTTGGTTTAACTTCTGACCCTGGAAGGACCTGTGGTTTTAGCTCCTCATTGAGCCCACTGTCCTTGAAGCCATGCGGGGAAATAGCAGCTACTTAGCCTGATTATAGCGCCAGGGTTCCTTAAGTTCCGGAAATGCAAAATCTCTTTGAAGTGTCCCTGAACGGCCATTTTAGTCACCAGACCAGGTGATGGGTTGGGCTTTGTCCTAATGGTTCAATTATCCAAAGTATTGGCTAGGGTGGGGTTTGAACGCATGACATCTGTCTAGATGCTTTTGGCAGGCCAATACTAAATGCAAAGGACTAGACCATGACCCCAGGAGGGACCAACAGTATAAATAAAAACCTCCCCTTATACGGAAATTTTCAGGGTTTTTTGCGAAAATGCTGAGCTTTCAAAGGCTATTATTTCCATGATAGGATAGGCTATTCCAAATTTGGAAAGCATTAACCTTTTCAGAATTTGACATACTTTTTGGAAAACAATTTTATTTTCAAAAATAAACTACTCTTTTAGGAAATTACATTTAAAAACCCCAGCGCATATTACTAACAGCTATGCATATTAGCGATCTATAAAAAGCCTGGCATAATTATGCACCCATGTTTCCGATGAAAATAGGAATTTTTAATTTTCATGGGAACCCTCAGCAAGGGGTAAAGACCGCTTGTAGTGGGCCGCCCTGAATCTTAATAATTGATTATTGTGTTCTAGTTTGTCTGAGGAGACCTCTCTGGTTGAAACGATGCTGGCGTTGTCATGAACACCCAACAGTTAAAACCATCATGTCTTCTGAGCAAGGATGAACTGATATAACACAGTCGCATAAGCGACAAATGCTGGCTTATGAAGAACCAAAAAGCTACCGATACCTGGAAGGTGATGCCCATATCTATGTGTATGGAAAACGTTATCGCATAAAAGTCCTACTAGACTCAGGATCAAATATTTTTGTTATTAACGAAAAATTGCTAAAGGAATTAAATATCCCATATGAATCTCGTCCGGATCCTATTACTATTCTAGGATTTACAGGAGGCCAATTCTGTACTGGAAAGGATTATACCTGTCCTCTCTACCTGGAGATTGGAAAAAATCAACATTTGTCAAAAATCGTGTGCGAAATCGCACCTACTGGAAATTATGGAATAATAATTCCATTTCGGTAGTGGAATGAGGAACATCCCATAAAGGAAATACATGACTCAGGAAACTGGAGTTTTGAGGCTCCGTGATGTTAACTCCATCTTTTACCAGAAGACAAAGGCATTTCTATCGAGTGGGATGAGTAGGTATTGGAAGATCCAGAGGCAGTGGTTATTGGAAGAATTGCAAGAATAGATGATGAGGAAGAACTAGTCCACGATTTACTTCCCAAATAATACCACTGCTACAAGGACCTTTTTCGCCTATCAACTGTAGCAAAATTACCCTATCATCAAACCTTTGATCATACTATTGACCTCAAACTAGACTATCAACCACACTCGAGACCAATTTATCCGCTGTCAGAGAAATAGCTAAAAGCATTAAGAACATATTTGGATGATATGTTAAAACAAGGAAAGATCTCCCCCAGCAAGTCTCCTGCCGGAGCACCAATACTTTTTGTTCCCCAACCAGATGGCTGCCTCAGATTGGTAGTAGACTACCGAGGGTTGAACAAAGTAACCATCTACAATAAGTACCCTCTCACTCTGATGACTGAACTACGGGAACGTGTTCAAGGAGCAACTATTTTCAGCAAGCTGGACCTCAAAGATAGATACCATCTAATCCGCATAAGACAGGATGATGAATGGAAAACTGCCTTTCGCACGACATATGGTCTATATGAATACAAGGTCATGCCATTTGGACTTGTTAATGTACCTGCAACTTTTCAGTCAATTACGACTATGATTCTAAAAGACTTCCTAAATGAAGGAGTAGTAGTATATATCTATGATATACACATTTATACAAAAATGGAAGAGGATCACGTCATATTAGTGAAGAAGGTCATGGAACGACTATGGGAATATCATATGGCCATATCCTTGGCAAAGAGCACATTCCATGTCAAATCTGGGGAGTTTCTCAGGTATATAGTGGCTGTTGATATAGTCACTATGAGTGAGTGCAAAGTTGAATCAATCAAGGACTAGCAACCACCACCTACGTTAGTAAAAGAGATTCAAATGTTATTGGTATTTGTCAATTTTTACTGATGATTTATAAAGAATTTCTCCGCACTATGTGCACCAATAACCGATTTATTGAAGGGAAATCCAAAGGATTTTGCTTGGGGAGAAATGGAGCAAATTGCTTTTGATGAACTCAAACGACGGTTTATTACAGCTCCCATACTTTGTCACTTTCATCCTGAAAGAGAAACAGTAGTGGAAACTCATGCAAGTAATTATGCTCTCGGATGTGTTCATTCTCAATATATGGATAAGAAGTTGCATCCGGCCGCTTTCCATTCCTGGAAGCTTACCCCGGCAGAACGCAATTATGATATCCAGGATAAGGAATTATTGGCAATATTAGTTTCTTTGGAAGAATGGCAATACTACCCGCAGGAACTGATGAACCTTTCACCATCTATACAGATCATCAAAATCTACAATACTTTCTCACAACAAAGGCCTGGTCGGCAATACAAATCCGATGGGCCCAAAAGTTAACAGATTTTAATTTTAAAATCATTTACAGACCTGGAACCAAAAGAGGTAAACCTGACGCCTTAAGCAGGCAGCCAGAGTACTACCCTAAGGAGGGAGCTGAGCATGCCTAGCAGGCTATACTTCAGTGTCATCACTTTGGAACCTTCCAGAATAACTGAAACTTAGTGGTGTCAGTCACATGGGGAATGGAAAATTTGGAACAACCCGAACCAGGATTGCCAAAAGAGCAAAGCACCAGCTCGGGTAGGATTAAAAGGTTATAACAGGAAGCAAGAATTCCTACTTGAGGTTCCAAGTTAGCAGCAGGACATGACCTATACAGTATTGAGGATACCATAGTTCCTTCTAAAGGGCAAGTGCTCATAGGGATTGAATTAGCTATCACACTACCAATTGGAACATATGCCTGTATTGCCACAGGGAGTAGATTGGCAGTAAAGCCTGGTATTTCCATAGGAGCCATAGTAGTGGATGCAGACGAGAGGGGGGAGGTTAAGATCATCCTATTAAACACTACAGACAAGGCTGACAAAGTATGGATTGGAGACCGCATAGCGCAAATAATTGTGGAAAGAATTCATGAGAGAGAGCTTCATGAAGTCAGGGAGTTGGGAGATACGGAACGAGCAGGCCATGGATTTGGGAGCTCTGGTATCCACTTGGGAGAAACTCAGCCCCAATTATGTTTCCTACATTCTAATGGCAAATACGAGTTCCTGGACACAACTGATATTGCCGTTCACCCAATATGCACTAAAGGACAAACCTTAATGTCCAATGCAATAATTGCTAAGTGTGATGTCAAGAAATTTGATATCAACTTCATGGTAAGGGTAAAAGAGAAAGCAAAGGATAATCCATTGTGCACGCATATGAAGCGGGAGTTACAACAATCAGGAGATGATGGCAAGCCAATGCCAAAACAATAGACCATGACAGAGGGAATGCTTTTCTACAAAGAGCACCTTTATATTCCCTAGGATCAAACTCTGCAAACTGATATTGCAAAAGGTTGTCATGACTCAAAAGTTGCAGGACATTATGGTTAAGAAAAAACTCTAGAAATTATCAGTAGGGATTTTTACTGGAAAGGAATTACCAACTGGATAAACGACTATGTACGGTCAAGTACAGAATGCCAAAGGCCAAGGCACCAAGACAAACACGCTTTGGCCTGCTACAACCTTTACAAGTAACATGGGCAGCTTGGGCATCTACCTCAGTAGATTTTATTATGCAACTAACCAAATCTACAGGTTACAGCCAAATTATGGTGTTAGTTGACCGATTAACGAAAATGGCACATTTTATCGGTCTGGAGGAAAATGCGACCGCAAAGGATGTCGCTCATACCTTTATCAAAGAAGTTTGGAAACTTCATACTCTACCAACTGAAATCATCTGTGACATGGATGCAAAGTTTGCAGGAGATTTCTGTGAGTCTCTGTGCAAGATGTTAGGTATAAAGAGAAAAATGTCTACCACATACCACACTCAGACTGATGGACAAACGGAAAGGGTCAACCAAGTGCATAGAGGTTACCTGTGGATATTTGTCAACTATGATTAGGATGATTGGTACCACCTTCTACCATTAGCCAAGTATGCATAAAACAACTCAGTAACAAGCGCCCATGGAATAACACCATTCTTTGCCAACTACGGTTACCACCTTCAAACAGAATGGATGAAGGAGTGAGAAGCCCAGAATCCCGCAGCTACTATGTATGCTCACTGGATCAAAGCGATACATGAAAAGGCAAAGGAATCACTTGAAAAAACTCGTGAAGGAATAAATAAAAACTATTACTGCAAGGCTCACAGTCAACCAAACTTCAAATTTGATGATTTGGTTATGCTAAATGCGAAGAATATCCGTACTAAGCGACCATCTAAGAGGTTAGCACCAAAATTATACGGTCTATTCAAAATTCTGGAGCAACAAGGAGACCTAGCCTACAGGTTGGAGTTATCTTAACACGGGAAAATCTATCCAGTATTCCATGAATCGCCTCTTGAGCCATACGGAACTTCAGTTCGACCAGGCCGAGAACAACCACTCATGACACTGGAAGATATTGAAGGTGACCTAGAATGGGAGGTGGAAAAAATCATTAAGAGTGAAATAATCTGTTATAAACGAAGATTCAAAGGACGTTCAAGATTTATCCAAGAACTTCGATACTTTGTTAAGTGGACGAGATGTTCTGAAGATGAGAACACCTGGGATCCACCAGAGCACTTACAGCATGCTCAAGAATTGGTAGAAGATTATCATAAGGAAAATCTGGATATGCCAAGGTTGGGCTAAGTAGTTTCTATGGAAAGGTTTTTCCTGATGTTGCCAAGTTATCACAGAAGGTTTTTTAACCCTACAGGAAGGAGTACTAATAGGTGATATTGCTTCGGGACGAAGCCTGGAAAGGGGGAGCTGATGTTACACATACGGGAAATGGTACAAACTAGTTGATGTGATAGTATATAGAACCGGGAGGTTACTATATGACTACAACCCATGCTGGCAAGAAGTAGTGTCTATAACAAAGCTGCTCAGCCTCGGTGAAAGATCTAGACTCTAATGTACGGAGTACTATTACTCTTGATTATCCAAATGCATATGCCCTTTAGTACATATATGCAGGAAAGACAGCCATCCAGACTGATCAACTGGTATTCCGTAAGATGTTTGCCACTAGGCTACATCTACTTGAACTTAGTTCATTTAGCAAATGAATTGAAGCCTATTTACTGGTGGAGTGCTAGACACACTCAGAATACTAAATAGTTCGTGGGATGGTTTGACCGAGCGGGGCATACATTTTCAGGGTCAAACCGGGTTTACAGTTTCCATGACCCTAACCATAATATCTAAGTATACTTCATATATATGGCTAACATAAGTACCGGGAGAATTGTATAAATAGCTAGCAGTTCCCCATAATTAAGGGACATGCTCCGCGCTATCTATTTTCCTCCTGCCTGAAATCTTGCCCTTTTTAGATGAACAAAACTTCGCCTTTTCGTGTGGCAACCGCCACCTCATACCAAAACTTGCCCCTTGCTTAAGCTTCACTCTTTAGCCAAACAGCCCCACTTCCTGTGTAATAGTAATGGCCACAGCTTCCCCTGGCCCCTCCAGGTCAGCCTTGCGCACCAAGTACTGCACAGCCCTCTACTCAGCCTACTCCTCCCGCGCCAGCACCCCTGGACCCTTCCTTGATTACTTGATTGCATCCCAGAACCTCCTAGACGCTATAGTCACCCAGTTTAGGCTCTCTATGAATCCTTCCCTGCGTTTGACAACTCCCTCCTCCACAACCTTTCCGACGGGGAGGACACCAAGATCCTACTATTGTGCACCGCCCTCTCCAAAATCAATGAGGTAGTTAGCCGACATGCCACACTGACTACGTGCGTGAATGAGATCTCCTACACTATCTCGACCCCGGCCCCTCCACCTACTTCAGCCTCCCCGGCGATTGCAGCCTTGGAGGCCACAGTCAGGGACCTCTCCCTTCGCGTCATGGCAGGAGCCACTGCCAAACAACCCCCTCCTCCTCCCGCGGTCCCCCCTCGCCCCGCACCGGCTCGACCTAGGTCTCTCTCAAACCCTAAAATCCAGCTGGCACAAGAGGCAAATCAAGGCCCTGACCCTGACCTCCACTGCTATGACACTGTTGAAAAACAGTGGTATGGCAACCCTGCCGCATATGCCGTCGGCCACCCACGCTCCTGGGAAGCACAAGAGTATAGGGCAGGCAAATACCCTCCCCTAACCGAGTTTCGCTCTCTACCCTCATCCTCCAATACCTGACCCACACACAACCAGTCCCGTCTGGCCAACAAGTCCTATGCTGCTATTACAGCAGGACCATCCTCTGCACCAGGTACCAAAGGCAAAGGGAAGAATCCCGCTACGCCAGCACAAGTCACTGCGTTCAACGACAGCAGCCCTCAGTCTCTAGGTCCAGCACCGTTGCCTACCGCCGAGCGCAGATTCTTCGCCCCTCGCACCTCACCCACACCTCATGCAGATGCTGACCGTATGGCACCCACCGCACCCGACCTGATGGCTGCCGTCCTGTGGCAGGCCAACTGCCGTTTTCTCCTGTCGTTTTCTGCACATGTCAATCCTAAAGGATCTCCCACCCTACTGGGCACTGACCTACATACACCCTCCACTGCTTACTCAACCTATTACGAAGCCATGACTAACTCTCTTAACCAAGCTTTTCCAGTAGGAACCAACCACTGCTGTCCTTTCCGCCCCGCCCCAAACGATGTTCAATTGGCCATCCACAGCTTACCTACAGCCTACCTTCCGGGGACCAGGCTGACCTCTTTCCTGCCCTCTCTGAATCAGTTCACAATGCAACTGACGTCCTTATCTACTCAGCATGCTTCCTCCAAACCGATCCTGACATTCGAGCAACAAAGACCACTACGTCGGTTGTAGTCACCGTGGCCCCAGACGATGTCAACAGGCTTGGCTCAACCATCCGTCTCTTCTCCTGTCCGTTCAAAGTCGAAAAGGCCCTCTCCTCTGGTAAGTTTATGTAATGCCGGAAGTACTGGCTTTTTGGGCCACCGCTCCCCTATGTGCAAAGCCTCCACCCCTACCTGTCCCCTGTGTGCTCTAGCACATACACCAGCGGCCCACCCGTACCCTAATCCCATATGCCCGAAGGGCGGAAACACTAAGTCCGTTGCTGGGTGTTGTCCCGCCTCCCTCCTCATGTTCTCTAGTTGTGCAGGACCCCATCCTGCCACAGACCATTCCTGCCAATCCCGCCCCCTCCCTCCCACTGATGATAACGCCCCCTCTGATCCTGATGGAGTCCAAGGTCCTGATGATGTCATGGACCAGGATGCACCCACCCTACCCCACCCACTGAGGACTCCCTCCCCTACAACTGCCACTATGGATCTTACAACCCCGAGACAGCCAGTCCCACCAACTGGCACTCCAACTGACCCTCGCCTCAAATCTGTTGCACCAGTCCGCACCTGGCTCTCCAGTTCTCCGCTCCCACAAGGCTTATCGGGCTTTCCTTACCAATAAATCCCACACTGGACTCCCCCTCCCTGACGCAGGCACCAGGCACTACCCTAACCCTCATTCTGCACAACCGCCTTGGGAGCTGGAATGTGTTTCTATCCCCTTTCAATAGCCTTAAGGCTATGCTCACCCCTCCACACTTGGTCTCCCTCTAGGATCCTCCAGTCTTCAAGGGGAGACTACCAATATTTTCCTCTTATGAATCTTTCTCCCCGCCTACTACTAACGGTGTCAAACCTAGGGTGGCTTTTTATACTCTCCTTGATTTGATGCAAGTTTTTACACTACCACGTGTCATCTTCAACCGGCTCGACTTTATGGCAATTGATATTCACTCCCCCTTAGGCCTGTTTAATTCAGCCCATCGGGTCTTCCACATTTACAATGCCTACTCCCCCACCGGGTGCTCATCCCAAACCCGCACAATCACCCCACCTTCTATATTCAGGGAACATACTTTCCCCACCCTCCTGTTTGGGTATCTGAACCTGCATCACCCTCTTTCCGACCCTCTAAGGGTCCTCTCTGATACTGAATTTAGTCTTTCTTCCCCATACTTTGACCTGGCCTCTGAGCAAGGCTACTCACTTTTAAACACACTGAGTGTATTTACTAGGTTCCCATTCGATGGCACATCCAGACCTGGAGTCTTAGACCTTGCCTTCGCAAACTCCTCCCTTGCCCCCTTTGTTAGCTCATGGGGTGTCACCCTCCTACTGACTGGTTCTGACCATGTCCCAATTACAATAGCCCTTTCAACGCAATTCATATGACAGCCTAACCCCAATCACAAATGCGCCCAAACAGACTGGTACACACTCTCCCCTCTCATCAAGCATCTAACAGTCCCTCCTCCTCTACCGCTCCCTACCTCAACCTCACTTAGTGCTTGATTCGACCGCCACCTGCCCACCATTGCCTCCCTCCTAGCCCAGCACACACCAAACAAATGTCCTTGCTTTAGGTCAAAGCTATGGTGGACAGCTGAACTATCGCAGCTGCGCCAAACTTTCAACAGAGAGGCAAGAATATCACGCATGTCCCCCTCCACCAACTTCTCCGTTAGCGCCCGTGCCTCCCGCCTTGTATATTTCAAGGCCATTAAAAAGGCTAAGGCATCACACTAGAACTTGTTCCTTGACTCCTTGGACTCCAAATCGGTATGGGCTGCCCGCAGAAATGCTAGCAGGCGCCCCCCTGACCGGTTCCCCTCCTTTCCCAATGCCAGGACACCCGTCGAATTCAACACCTGCTTCCTGCATTATTTTTTTCCTCCAAAAGACCCCCAACTATCGCCATCCATCCTATGTCCGTTCGTGGACTTCCTGCCACTTCAGAAACTGGAAGTCTCCCTTGCCCTTCGTAAATCTTCCAACACCTCAGCCCCTGGGCCCGACCTGATCCCTGATGGTATATGGAAGAGGATCAACAATATGAACCCCACCCTCCTCACCTCCCTCCTAGGTCCCCTGCTGACCTATGGCTTCCACCCTCCCTCCCTTAAAAAAGCCAATGGCATTGTCCTCTCAAAGCCCGGCAAATCTGATTACAACTTGCCCTCCTCCTTTCGAGTCATTGTCCTCCTAGAAACTATCTCCAATATTCTGGAAAGGATAATGGTAGCCCGCCTTTCGCTAATGGCCCGCACTGTTGGCCTCATCCACCCAAACCAATGCGGCTCATATCCTGGCCTTAGCACCTTTAAGGCATGTGCTGCCCTAACACACGAAGTCCGCCTACTACAACGTGCAGGCCTCAAGACTTCTACCCTCTTCCTTGACATCAAGAGAGGCTTTGATAATATTTCCTCTACTGTTTTATCTTCCCTACTTCGAGCCAAAGGCGTATCTCCTTATATGGTTTCTTGGGTTCGTTTCTTTTTGACTGACCACAAATGCAGCCTGATTTTTCAGGGCTCCTCTAATATTTTCCTGCCTGTTCAAGCGGGTGCCCCCCTGGGCTCCCCTATCTCTTCTTGGTTATTTTGGATTTATGTATCCTCCATGCACTTGTCCATCCCAAAGGGGATTATGTTTCCCTAAGTGGATAATTTTACTGTCACTGTTGGGTCTGGTTCATACCGGGGGAACACAGAGCTTTATCAACACTACTAGACCCGCCACTACAGCAAGACCACCCCACTTGGAGTCTCCTTCTCCGTTCCTAAAACCGAACTCATCCACTGGCGAACTCCAAGGGATCGCTCTCCCCCCTCACTAGCTCTTGTCTCGATGGGAGTCTCATTCACCCTTCTTCCATAGTCCGATGGCTAGGATACTGGTTTTCACCCTCGATGGAAACCTCCCTCAATTTTCTCAAGAGGCTATCTCTCGCCCAAGGGGCCTTCGGTCTCATCAGGCAACTCTCTCCTCCTGGCATAGGCATAGTCCCCTACTTGATCCGGAAGCTGGCCATGGGCCTGCTGCTACCAATTCTCACTTACGGAGCTCACCTCCTCATCCCCAACGCTACGATGATAGGGAAGATGGAGGTCTTTTGGAGCAAGGTCCAACGATGGGTCACCAACTGCTTCTCATCGACTCCTGTATCTATCCTTCCCTGTGAGGCTTGCCTCCTCCCTCTCAACTCGCTCCTGCCCCATCGCCGCAGGATGGCCGCATTATGGCTGGCCTGCTCCCCTCTCGAGATCAACCCAGCCGCAGCCCGGCTTCCCCTATCATTTCCATCCTTCTCCAGCTTCAGGGCAGGGGACTCCTCCTGCAACCTCCTTCGTGGTCTTAGGGCCAATTACATCCCCCTCTGCTGGAACCAACCAAGGCCTATACCCGCCATCCGCTCTCACCTCCTAATCGATGGGATGTGCTACTTCTTGATCAAGGTGGCACCGGACGGTTTCAAACTCCCACAGATAAACTCCCACCTCCTACCGGGCACTGTCTTTGCTCCCCCTCCTCTGATCCCAGGTGTAGTCTCCTAGAAATTGATGAAGTAGGAGTGCAGAAAGGACCTCCTCACTGATTGGAGACTCCTGTCCCCACCGCCTCCTTACTACCAGTATAAGTCGTCCCTGCGCTCACATACCTTCATAGGCCTTGACCCCTTTACAGCAGGGCGAATTCACCAATTGCGTTCCGGAAAGAGCTATATCGCTGCATAACCCTCATGGAACGATGCTGATCGCTCTCCCACCTGCACTTCCTGTGACTCAGAGGATGAAACCTTTGAGCATGCAATTCTCCACTGCCCCTCCAAGTCCCGAGAAGGTCCGCTTTAACTTCCGAAGCTGTCTTCGATAGACCGTGGCCCCCCACTTTGGGCCGACCTGTACATGATCCTTGGTCTTGCCTCATACATCCGGGCTACTCCCACGAACTTCCCACAAACCATGCATGCAGTTTTTTCTACCGCTGCCTCCTCCTCCTCCGATTATGACCTAGACTGACTGGTTTGACTTTCCAGCTATATCTTTCCTTTCGGTTATGATTTCTTTTGATATCATTTCATTCTATACGTTTTGAATTAGTCGCCATTGTTGGGCGTGGTGACGGTATGGTCATCACTAGGGCAGAACTTTTACAGTTATTTCCTTTGTTTTGTACGTTTGGAATTAACGCTTCGTTTATGTCATAGCTAGCGCTCCATGCAGGTTCCTGTACGTTAACAGCGAATATATGATATAATCAAAAAAAAAGAAATCAAAACCCCATAATTAAGGGATCATCAAGCAACGGAGAAGCGCCCTTAACTATAGATTCAGTTATTAGTTAAAAAACAACTTTAATGCCTTCGAGAACTATCTTTACCTTTTATCTTTATTTTTACTGGAGCTTTCCTGACATTTCTCCTACCCTCTCGAATCAAGCACAGCCTAGGCAATTCTACAGTACCAAATTGGCTACCCCATAACCGATAGCTGCCTAGCTATTCTCAGAATCTACATACCTCTTTCACTTCACCAGGACTCGGTTCCTGCCATTGTGATCTCAGTAGTCTAATATCTGTTCTACTTTCTATTCTAGTACTTGCATAACAAAGATGGGTGCTAGTTTCGTATAGGCCCTACCAGGGAACCTATTATCATTATTCTCCAAAAGCCTCTTCACTATTGAATTGTGCAAAACATCTTACCAGTATGGATAGATACTAGAATCCATTTTGACTTTATAGTTGTGCATTTGGCAATAATATTGCATTACCTCTCCTGGTTCTCGCCATCTAGGACCAACTTCTGGCCTCTTTCAGACTAAGTAGTGAAAAAATCTCCCCAAACATGAAACGCACACTACTATTAATATGTTTATCGGTTTTCTAACTTCTTGCTGCTATGCTACTGCTCCCAAATCTCCTCCTTTTCAACTGACTGGGTGGCTTCATTCCGCATTTCCTGGTGTCTGTTCTGGGACTCATCAGAGGGAGGCACCTGAGTTGTCCTGACTCTGATAGTCTATAGTATGGGATATCGTTGTTCATATACTACTTTGTATGGTAACATATTCAATATAATAGAATGTCTGGCATTGTCCTTTGCTGCAAGGGGTGGAAGCAAAATTAACCAGCTGTTCTGCCGCTTGTTAACCATGTTCTTCAAGACTGTCTGGAGTTCCCTGATCTTTTGTTCTACCTGGCCCTTTGTCTAATCATGACTTGGTACTGCCTTGATGTATTAGATATCCTTAGACTTCACACATTAAGGCCAAAATCAGGAGGTAAAGCTTGTGTCGGTGTCCTGGTAATCGAAAATAGTACACTATATCAGATGAAGAAATTGTGTCTGAGAAGGGTGAGGGTTTATACTGCTTGACAGGTAGAATGTGTAGGAATAAACCAAGTGTATCCAACCACCTTATCGACAACTACAAACAGTTCCACATATGGGATAGGGTACTATACCTTCGCGTCTCGGGATATGATAGTATATAGCACCAAGAGGTAACTAGGTTGACAATGACCTACACTGGGTAGAAGTAGGATCATATCCAGAATGAATGAGTGTCACTGAAAAATGATAGAGTAATTATTCCAATTGGATTTATTACTTATTCTGCATCATTGATAATCTGAATACATTTGCACCTGAGTGCATATATGAAGAGAGATAGCCATCCTGACTGTTCAACTGATCTTTCGTATGATATTAGCAAATAGGCGGCATCAACTCAAACTTGGTTCATTTGGCAAAAAGATCAAAGGCAATATACTGCTGGTGTACTAGACACTATCAAAGTAATAGATAGACTGGGGGATCATTTGCTGTTGTGGGGTCATACATCTTCAGGGTCAAACTGTGATCACACTTTTTAGACTATGGCTGAAGTCTCTAAAGGCCTGTTTGGGAACGCTGCGACTGTTACGTTCGTCGACCATTGCCTATACAAAAATTAGTTTCCTTCTATTTGGAAATAGTCACTTTGTATGCAGTACGGTCGAGGAACGGAACGGCTACAGCATGGCCAAACAGGCCCTAAGGATACTTAATATGTATAGCCAACAAAAGTAATAGGAAAAGTTTATAAATAGTCAGCACTCCATCGTAGTTAAGGGATCACCAATCAACAGAGAAGAGACCTTAACAATATATTCAGTTAACAAAGCATTAGAGAACCATTATCCTCTATACTACTTTTAACTTAGCTTTCTTGACAAATTCTCCATCTTTCTCGATACCAACATAGCCTAGTCAATTCAACAGTCTCCAATTGGATACACTGTAACACAAACACAGTATGATATTTGTTTTTTCAATACTTGTTGAATATTCCTGCAAGTTGATAGCGTAGGAGGTGAATATCTCAGGCGGTACTAGCATAGTCTATACTTCACCTTCAGGTTGCTAGTTGCATTCCTTACTCCTTTAGCATAAATCACATTAGCATATTTATTCTCAAAAGTGATTCCTTATGTCTGGCCATAATATGTATTCTGTGGCATAGGGTAGGTTTCTACCTGAGTTGTGGTCTCCTCTGTTATGAATCTCATCAATAACGATCTCCCCAAGTATAATCCCATTCCCTATATATTCCTTACGATATATAGGCAATACTGACCGCCCGTGATTATTGCATACATCAATCCATCACCGATCCTATAGTGGAATAGCTTACACCCTCTCACAGTGTTCCCTGCATCTAAAGCCTATTTGTAAAGATTGTAATTCTAGTAGGCATCCACCATCGGTCTTCTACTCTGACTACTCATCTCTGGTACCACTACTGCTGTATCTGCTTTATCTTGTACTTGCTCCAAGAGTGGTATTTCCTCCTCCTCCTCCTCCTCCTCCTCCTCCTCATATAGTGCATTAAGCATACGCTGGTGGTAAGAGCAAGTTGATAGTCGATGACTGATATAAGCCTTGGTTGGCTAAGTTCCACCTTGGAGTAAATTGGTCTCTTCGACTCTGCTATATGATTGATAATGGTAAAGACATTCATCCTCATCAGACTAATTTTGACCTGCCATACAATCGAGTACTGCAGTCAAATGTCTTTTGACACTGCACAGGTCAAAAATTTGATGTAGTTGTTCAATCTCCTCTTCTGGCTAAAGGAGTCTGTGCCCTTTGTAGTTTCATAGGTGTAGACTAATTGCATTAGGACTATGATGTCCATAGGTTTCCCTTCCTTGTGAATAGTACATTACCGATCATAGCAAGTACTCCAGTACATAGCCTCATAGTTTCTCTCATTGTCACTGATTTCTAGAGTGATTCAGCTTCCTCAACCATTTTCTTCTCTGCTGGAACAATGAGAGCTCTCTGATTCAAGTAATTCTTCAACAGGAAGTGGTTTAAATCGTGACATGCTTCAGGATTTACAAGGTATGTTGTCAGGGTCTGAGTCTTCTTCTTTGGTAGAGTCTTGAGTGTAGTTTGATTCTGGATCAAATTGCTCATAAAGACGGGAGAGAGCATCAACTAAATAGTTTCCTTTCCTAGATATATAAAATATCTTTGGCTCTTATTTTCCCAAATGGGTTCATCACCTAAGATGATTGCACGAGTGGTTCTTGGCAGTCTTCAGCTACACTAATGGTTGGTGGTCAGGTATGATTGTTAATTAATGTCAGGCAAGAATATAATCAACCAAGGTTAAAGTATTCATAATCGCAATTACCACCTTGTTACTCATTCCGTCATTCATCTCTGGCTTGGTTAATATCCTGATATACAATGCTTTAGGTGAGGCTGTTTCAGGTATGTCTCCATGTCCTTCCCAAGCTCCCAATCCTGAATTAGCTGCATTAGTTATGAGCTACATATTTTTTCCTGAGGAGTAGTTTATGGGTCTTATGACCTGGTTCTGTTTGGCTATCTCATACACATTCACTATGCAGTGATCAGATGTTGCTGTGTAGACAAACTCCTCATGTCCTGTAAGGTCTGTCAAGGGTGCAGTGATAGTGGCTATATGCAGTAGGCATTGGATAATGTAGTTTACAAATTGGAGGAACTCATAAAGTTGTTTCTTATTCTTTGATGCTACTTATTCCCCAATCCATCTGGTCTTCTCTATTGATGCTCTTGGCCCCTTGTCATCGATGACGTGACCTAATAGCTACAATTCTCTTCTAAAGAAGGCCCACTTCTTTCAGCTTACAAATAACTGCACTTTTTCTTCCCAGTCACAAACGTCTTCAATGAGTTTCTAGTAGTGGGACTCCATAGTAGAAAATATGCATATATCGTTGTTAGATACCCATACAAACTCTCCTAGGTAGTCAGCAAGTAGATCGACATGATCCTCATGAATGTTCCTAGTGCATTCATGTCTCCTTTTAATATCATCTTGCTGAGGAAACATGCAAAGAGTGTATTGAAACTGTTGTATTTGATATCGTCAGAGTAAACCCTGGTTTGGAAATAGGCATTGCTTAGGTCGATCTTTCTCTTGTATCATACATTTCTATATATATTGAGTAACCTCTCTTGTTTTAAACTATGTTCATTGTCCTTCGGACTGTTGTCATTTCTCGCTGTCAGGTCCGCTGAGCATTTGATTCTTCCATTAGTCTTTCCTTTAACTGACAAAAAAATATCGGGGCTCCTCCTTGCTCCTTTGCTTGTTCAATACCTCCTTCTGTCTGTGCCTGGTCCTGCTATGCTTGGAGTTGAATCTCGTACTCCTTTGGTACTCAGTAGATTGGCATAGTCTTCAGATTCTCTAGATCCTTCAATTTGATTCGTTAGTTGATCATACTTAACGATAGTCACCTCTGTGGAATTGGATGTCGAAATAACTCCGGGTATTGTTCCAAATCATATCTGTGCTTGTTACAGCTGCTCAAATCCTAACACTTGTTGATATGCAGTTGACCCGTATCTTATGGTCAGGAAGGTAAAGCCTCAGGTCTTGCATTCAACTGATACTTTGTTTCGCAATAGGAATGGCATTCCAATCAAGGCATCCTACTTTGCTAAGTTTCCTACCATCATTCTATTTCCTGTAGTCTTTATCTTCCCAATCTCCTTGCTGATATTCCTTTCTTTCTGGGATTCTGATTGTTACCCTTTCATAGTTATATGAATAGTTGGTGGAGTTGCTATTTCAGTTCATATTATTTCATGTATTGTAACAACAGTAGTGCTCAATAGGTCCATTCCTATTGTTCCTGTATTAAACAGAAATCTTAGTTGTTTGCCATTTATCAGGATTGTTCCCTTCAATAGTCTATAACATTTGTGACTTTTGTGAAGCATATTTCATGCTGAGGCATTAATCTCCACCTATAGGGTATTGACATATACTTATTCTACACTGCTATCTTCTTCTACTCGATTGGATAATGTTTCCTTCTTGGATATCTTTCCCTTGCCTTTGTTATATTTGGTTAGACAATCCTTTGCCATATATCCTTGTATCGATCCTTCTTCTTATTTTTCTATAGTCTCCTGTATTGTATCATATAGCATCCACTCATTCTGAATAGGCTATCTTAGTTTAGATTGTTGCACCAGAATCATAGCATGTTTCCACATCTCTTCTTAATCTAGTGTGCTTGCATTAGAAGAATTTCTGAATGAAGGCATATTCTGAGATAGTGCATCATGGTAATTGTGATCAGTACATTCTAAACTCTGTAGCTATAGCTATGATCCACTAAGTCTTACCATTCTTGACTTGCTCAATCTTATGAAATCATTTATAAAGTTACTCCTTTTGTCAAGATGATTGAAATCATTCTCATGATCCTGGATTAAGCTGATCTCAGGCCGAGTGTTTCCTACAGATGTCTGCTGCCTTGAATGCTGCTTCCTGAGCTTTTCTTTCTGTATACAGTATCTAATAGTTTCCTGCACTATCTGTCTTGCTGTTGACTTCATATAGTTATGGGTATAACTGAACTGTCTGATACCAATGATTGACCGCTTCTGGCTTAAGGTCTTCTCCTTAACAGCAGAACTTCTTTGGTGTAGGAACCTTGAGGCTAAGCTTCACTTCAGTTCTCAGTGATGGTTCTTTTTCCAGTCGCGCATGACTAGGTCCTGAATTGGAGATATCATCAGTATCACGAGAACTATCGGAGGCCCTTTGCTGGCTGAGCTGCTAGGATCATCTTTGGGGTTACTCTGAGTTTGTTTCTCCTTCAATCCATTTGGTGTGCCTGAAAACTATCCTGGAGTTCTCAGCTCTTCCTTGGCTAGTTCTTTTGAAAATTTTGCTAGTACTTGCTTTCCTAAGTCTCAAGATAACTGTCATCCTGCTTCTTCTACTAACAGGCTGGATGCTATAGATGATTCACCTTTGTTGCTTCCACTGCCTTTCCTCTTTATATGCTCCTATCATAGAATCTACTTACCTGACCTGGTTTCAAGTCTGTTACCTATCTCCTCAACCTGGTCGCAAGCCTGAGGTTTCCTAACCTCTTCTTGCTCTTAACTCAACACTAGTTAAAGTTAAAAGAATGTAATTATTTTCTGGATGTATCTGGCATTAACAGGAATGTGTCTCAGTAAGATTTAATAATAGTAACTTGGCTTCCAACCTGTCTGGACTTCAAGTTAGTATTACTACCCGAGGTCTTGTTAGGTTGTTAAACAGCCGTTGATTTCTATATTGCCAGCCTTGCTAAGTCCTAGGCTTGTTGTTCTTTTGTGCGAACTGAAATGAACTAACTGCTTAACCAAGTATATTGAAAACTCTGTTTTTCGAAGTCTGCATCCTCTAAGTCTTCAGGGATACCAGTCTTTAAATACACTTGCTGGCATATCCCAAGCCTTGTAAATCAAGCAAACAGTTAATCAGGCTAACAGTCCCTTGAAACACAACATAAAATATTTCTGGTCTCTATGGATACTTTAAACCAAACATAAAACCTATTGAGTATTAACCTGAGATATGAAACCCAACATAGAACAAATAAGGATCATCCTGATACTTGAAACCAATCATAAAACAACTAACCCCTTACCAGTCCTGCCAGTTTCTGTTAGCCTTGACAGTCTTAACCATAGTAACCAATACTGATTACTGATGCCCTAACAACTACCTCCAAGAGTCTTCATTCTCACTCTCCACACTCCCTATGCAACTAACAGAATATTGCCATTTGCATCAATCCCTACAGCCAATAACAGAGTCTGTATAAATCTAGCTTTGAGAAAAGTTCCATCAATAGCGATGAATTTTGTCATCAATTGAAATGACTCCCGAGATTGCCTAGGGTAGATAAAAGGGCATTGTAATATTCTATTTTGATTTTCGTCTACTGTTGTATCAAGATCGGTGTATAATCCTTCCTTATATTGGTGGAGTAGTTGTTGGTAGGATGGTATTTTGTGCAAATGCTCACATTCGTGTTCTAGCCTATATACAATTAAAGCAACTTTGGCAAGTCTCGCAGCAACATAGTTGACTTTCTTGCCATAATGTATCAATATGGGTTCCTAGGTCTATCGGTTGGGTTGCTTTCGTGACTAGTCGGTACTATGGGACTGTTCTTGGAAGCCAATCTTGTCTGTTTGCTACTTCATGAGCAGTAACTAGAGCTGAAATACAGGTATGTGGACTGTTGATTTTCTTTACCTGAAGCTCCCATCCATTGTTGTTGATGCAAATACACACCATGTACAACCCATAGTACATGCACGACAACGATAATCCACTTGTCTGGCATCCTTCTTGATTACTAAGAATGTAAAATGGTCCTCAATTGCCCATGATTCGATTTCCTCCTTCAGCTTCGCAAAAGAATCAAAGTATCTCCCTTCTTCAATCGGCATGGTCATTTTGTATCGTTGTTCTCTGCTGATCGTATATGGGACAGGTAATTTTGTATTCACTACTATTCTATTCTATGAGCACCCCTATAATCCTACATTAAATATATCTATCCTTTTTCTTCTTTGTTTTGTCTCTCATATGTTCTATCCAAGCAGGTTGCCAGGGAAAGCATTTAAAGTTTGTCGCTTGGACTGTGGAGGTCTGTAGGATGGGGGTCATAGTTTTATTTCCGGAGGTTATGTTTTAGCCAAGGAGGGTATCCGAAAGGTATGCAATGTGCCGGAAGGTATGGGGAAGGTTTTCTCCCATATTATGATATTATTATTATTTTGGTTGTGGTTGATGAAGTGGAGGCTAGGCATTTGGGGTGTGTGATATGTTTCCGGCAAGTTGGTGTTTGGGGAGAGGCAAAGGAATCATTGACCACTGGGGGCAAGCACCCGTGAGGCTCTTTCTTGGCGCCCACTTGACGGACTAATAATTTTTTGCTTCCCTCCCACCTGCTGACTTTCTGAGCCACCCCACCAAAACTGATAAAATATCTGCTTATTCGTCACGGCAATTACAATCCACCCACCTCTCCCACCGGGCGGCCAACCCCAATTCCTCTGGTAAGAGCCTCGATAATGCTCTTCGCCATAACTCGATCATCCTACATCTGCGCACAATGCCGATACCGCGTTTTCCAGAATGTTACTCCAAGGCCACTCCGGCTCTCACTCATCACTCACCTCCGGCGGAACAACTCCACCTTTCTGGCGAGGGGGCCCCCTAATCTAAAACCGGAACGCGGGGGTCCCTCCGATGACACCATGGACTCTCTAGTAGACTCGTTTATCGCGAGTGCCTTCAGCAATACCTCCCTTCCTCCTCGGCCTGCGCCTGGTATCGGGAAAGCCGGTAATGAACGCAGGATTCCCCAAGCACTCCCGCGCACGTGGGAGGAGGCAGGAGTGCGACCTGTGGTAGCCGAGGCGCTCTTGAGTGCCTACCCTAATACTATCAGGCCCACCGACATACAGAAAAGAATCCTGCAAGGACTTAAAGGCGGTAGCTCGGTGGCTGTTCGGGATCTCCCCGGCACTGGGAAGAGCTTCGCTATTGCTGCCTGGGTTTTAGGGCTTAAAAGAGCTGCGAGAACGGAACCGAGATGTGGACCAACCTCGGGATTGTCCCCAACGACTACTGCCTTTATCTTTGTTCCCAGCGCTGATCTGGGAATTCAATATTACTCAATGATCAAGGCTTTGCTACAAGCGTCGTCTTCTAAGGTTATCAGCTCGTCTCTGGACTCCTTCGTGCAGCTTCTGCATCGAAGAGCACACCACACGGAATTACAAAGCCAGATAGACTTGCTCTCGGAGAAACCAAACCCACACATCATTATCCTCACGCCTACAGCTGCTATAGATATCCTCACTCATAAATCATATTCCGTCAATCGATTATTGGATTTCTCACGGGCGACTGCGTTTGTGCTCGACGAGTTTGATACGTTAATCCCGAGAACCCACCCCCAAAAACTAATGACACACTCCCAGACCTTCGCACCGCCACCGACACCACCTTCGAGTGCCGAAATACTCCTTAGTTGGATCTCCAGACGGCGCAAACTAGAGCCGAAACCTATTCAACCACAATTTGTACTTTGCTCCGCGACTTTGTCAACGGGGAGGATGATCAAGTTCATCCAGTCCGCAGGTCCCCTGTGGCTTGGTCTCAATGAAATGAGTTCTCCTGCTGCAGGCTCTAACACCTACGACCTACCCAAAGCGTCTCAGTTGCTCTCTATCGGCGACGAGAGCGCCGGAGTCGATCGGATTGTAAGAGCGGTTGCTGACAATATCGTCCACCATGCGGTAGCCTATGACATCAGTTCCGGGGTTATGAGAGACGCGCCGATTCCGAGGACGGGGCACTGGACAACGGAACAAATAACACAGAAGCTATTGGAGCTGAAGGATTCCGAGGCTGAGAGTGCAGGACTTAACTATCAGGCCAAGGCCGCCAACAAGGGAAGAGACTCCAGGGCCCTCACGCCACCTGAATCATGGGATATATCTAATTCACGGGCTAAAGCAGCTGGGTACCCTCCAAAAATCGCCGCAGACGCCCTTCGAAAGCTCTTAGAGCACGATGGATGGCCAAGGAATTCAATCGCTGCCATTGGTCAGGAGGCTAGTGTTCGGGCGTTCATCGATGAGTGCAGAAGGCTGGAAATCGATGCAAGGGAATTGACTGTAGGCGATTGGAATAGAGACATGGAAAAGGAGGGGCGTATACCCATAGGAAGAACAGATATGCTCTTCGATCCCAAGATTAGGGAATACTACAAAGAGCGAAATGAGCCGAACGCCCGCCGGGATAGGGCGATTGTTTGGGTTGCTACTTCGGCCTCTGCACGTGGGCTTGACATCCCTGGAGTTTTTCATCTCTACATCTTACATCGCCTCCGAAAAGCAAGGGAGTACACTACCTATTGCGGGAGAGTAGCTAGATGGCCGTTCCCTACACTTAAAATGGACATCAAGGACCCAAGAAGTCTCGGCCTCAGCCTGCGTCGCGGCGTGGGAAAGGTAGTAAGTCTATTTTTGGAAGACCATGTAGTTCCAGCCTCTGGTCTCAGAGGTCCATCTGCAGGGCATCAGGTTATTACGAATGATGGTTCGGACCGCACAAATTTGTCCTGGCTGGAGGAGGGATTAATGGTTGCAAAAATCGACTGTCACTTTCAAGACTATTATGGAAAACCCGGCGAGTACCCTTGCGGGTCGGAAGTACGAACTCCCAAACTCACAAAGCCGAAGGCTCCTCCGCCCACCCTAAGCCGTTCTTTCAATTTCTTGGATGCTGCGCTTGGACCCGGCCCCTTACAAGAATCTTTGCTCTCCAACCCCTCGGGAGAATCGCCATGTGAATGGGCACGCAGTGGCCTCTTCGGGTTGACCCAAGAGCAGCCAGAGCAGACGCCGGAAGAACCCCAACTCCAACCCCCGGCTAACCTGCCAGACATGTGGAGCCTTCCCTCCCCTGACGGCTTTAGCAGAGAAGAACTACAAAAACCAACCAGTAGCCCCGACGACGGTGATGACGCTAGCTTGTGCGTAGCCCTGAAAGATCCTGCACCGCCATCACAGGTCCCCGAGCCTATTTTTACATCTCCACAAGAAGACTTCGCAACAGGCTGGCGCTCACGCTATGCACAGGAAGGGGAGGCAGGCAGACTAACCGCCAGAGCCAACGATGGCGGGTCTGAAGCTCCAGAAAGAGATCCAATATTTAACATGCTTACTATCCCAGAATTCAACCCCAAATTCGGACCCCCACGAGAAGGTTTCCGACCAGATCTGTGTAGTCACAGTGCCCGGGAAGAGGAAGTACCTAGGGAGAAGGATCATGGCGCAACATTAGTGCCATTTTGGGAGATTGGGGTAGAACCGTCGGAGAGCGAGAAGGAATCTGGGAAGGCTAAGGTGTTGAAGGGAGAGAAAAGGACCAGAAAAAAGGGGGCGGCAAAGGCACAAAAAGAGACAGCGAAGGTGGATATAAAGACAGGAAAAGCCAAAAAGTCGAAAAAGGCGTTGGAAAAGGTGCCCGAAAAGGTGCCGGAAAAGGTGTCGAAAAAGGCGCCGGGAATGGTGTCGAAAAAGGCGCCCGAAAAGGTGTCGAAAAAGGTGCCGGAAAAGGTGTCGAAAAAGGCGCCGGGAATGGTGTCGAAAAAGGCGCCGGGAATGGTGTCGAAAAAGGCGCCCGAAAAGTTGCCGGAAAAGGTGTCGAAAAAGGCTCCGGAAAAGGCGAAAAAGGCGCCGGGAATGGTGTCGAAAAAGGCGCCCGAAACGGTGTCGAAAAAGGCGCCCGAAAAGTTGCCGGAAAAGGTGTCGAAAAAGGCTCCGGAAAAGGCGAAGAAGGCGCAAAGTGCGAAAGGGACGGGGAGAGCACCGAAAAAAGCACCGAAAAAAGCGTCGTTAAAAGCACCGAAAAAAGCGTCGAAAAAAGCACCGAAAAAAACGTCGAAGAAAACGCAGAAATAGTCAGAGGCCCAAGCTCAGGAACGCGCTTGAGAATGATGTCATGAGGCAAGCTGGACACCGTATCCCATGACGCCAGGAACAAAGGTACTTAGTTTACGTCTGTGCTGGAATGAATGGCGGTACGGCATGGATTCCCCTTTTCCTATCTTTTTCACCTTCTGTTGCATACATCCTTTCCCTTTCCCTTCTCTTTCTCTTTCGTTTCCATCTCTTATTTTCCGTTCCGTTCTTTATACGACCCTTCCCTATTTTTTCCCAAACTTTCAAAAACTAGACCGCGCAAAAAGGCTCATGCATCATAATGAGTGAGAGAGTTTTTGTACATTATATAGCCGATTGATAGAGTGGGGGTAGTTGGTGGCGACGAGCAGGCGGGGGAAATGATATCTTTTGATCTTTTGCACCATCCCTATTCCGTGTTTGCCATATATTTGTAAGTTTTGTTCATAGCACACCTCTTGGAATAGAATAGGAAATTGGTATTTGGCCTCTCATCTTCCCTTCCCTCCTCTTGTCTCCATCTTCCTTTCTTTCCTGCGTTACAAAAAGTGGATCGGGGGCTCGTACGGGTACCGTATTGTAAAGTACAGCACGAGATGTCGGAGATGAGACATGACACCAAGAGAAAATCCCCCGCCAAGCTACCCACCGTACAATCCAATACAGTACCGTACCGGTATTTCCACACCACCCCAACAAACTGACAACAAACAACAGTTATACAGCGCTATATAGCAAAACGCCACTACTACCACAACCCCCCAACCAGCAAAGGCACAAATCAAACCCACCGGGGAGCGATACACGATTACTAAAAGTAGGAAAAAAAAAAGGAAAAAAAAATCTTGAAAACCCCCGAGCATGTTATAATGCGATAGCTAACTAGCTTGTATATTATGAAAACCGAGTGGTAAGAATGCCAAAGAGGAAACCACACTCGCTCCTTCTTGGAAGGGAGGAAGGGAGGAGAGTGGAAAAAGAAAAAAAGTCCGGGGCGGTCATTATGACTTGACCTGCTAAAAAGGAAAGGCTCCGGCTTGCGTGGGTTCACTCTCATGCATGAAGTGTCACTCGCCTAGTTTCTGGTGAATGACTGGCATGTCTTGCATAAACGTCATACTACAACGGTAAACATAAACCTTTACACTTACAAATCGCTTCTAACCCAGTCAGTGATAAGAGCTAGCTGGCTAGCTAGCTGTCTTGTGAAAATACCTTGCGGAAGAACTGGAGATGGTTAATGTGAAGGGTGGAGGAGGTGTCAGGATTTTAATAACGGCCACCTACAATGTACTGTGCATAGCTTACCGTAGTTGGATATTAGAGGGTAATTGCCCAGAATGATAATGATGTCAAACAAAAAAATTCCCTTTGCTGGTAATTCTATTTCCCACCATGCAACTATAATTTGTTGTATGGTACGGCACTAATGTTGCACGGTGTAGTTATCTATAGTACAAGTACCGTATCGCAATAGAACGTTAGCTGCTGGGGTTATGCTGGCTGGCTGGCTGGCTAGTATCCACCTAAATGTTCCAAGTTATTAATTCTAAAAGTGAAAATAAAGTATCGAAGTAATCCCATACGTCATCGGGGGTTTCCAGATTGAGATTTTGCGCTGCAGGACCTGCCCTATCGTAAGTATCGTATCCTGTCGGCAATGCCTGCCTGCTGTCTGATGGGCTGTCGTAGGTTTGTGAATTCGCGGTGATGAATTGAGAGGGAGCAAATTGTTGACCTAGGGTAGGCCAAGCTAGGGATACGGTCAAAGCAGCTTGGCACTCTGTGATTTCACTGTCGGGAATTTTTCGTAGACTCATCATGATTGGGAGGTAGGAAGGGGAAAGGGGCCGTTCGCTCTCTACCAAAGTTTCCAACCCCAAAGTACCGCACACTCTTGGTATTCTGCCTAGCCACATCCACCCGCACCCCCAAGGCGTGAACCACCAGGCGTTCCCTATGGGATAGCGTTTATTCCGCAAAGCGATTATTGGGTCAGCCATCACATGATATCACACTAAACAAAAAGTCAAACAACCACAATGGCACTGAAAACATGATACTACCAAGACAAAAAGGTAAAGAAAAAAACCCATGTTTAAAAAGCAGACTGGTTGAAAGTCCGTTACTCCCCGTCCCACCGTGTACTAAATCCCATTGTAAAATCAAAAGAAAAGAAGGGGAGAGAGTGAGCCACCCGTTGGAAAGGAAAAAAGACCAAACACCTAATAGATGAATACCGAGTGAGTCTAAAGAGCTGTTCGGGTAAAGGTTTTATGCAAGAGCAGACAGGAAGAATCTATGGAGGAAACCCTAGCAAGACAGGGAAAAGGAAGGGCGACATTATGGAAATTCAAAGCCAAACACCAGCTATTGAAGCTTGGGTGTACGTGGAAGAGTCTATTCGATAGATTCGACAGGGGCGCAGGAACAGAAGAGGTTAAGGTCACCGAAAGCTATAACCCCCATTAGTTCAAACATACCGAAAGGGCCAAGGAAGGTTATACGAACAGTCATCAACTCTGGTCACGGTAGGCCAGAACTTTCTATCCTTCAGGTATGCCAACGGGAATGCAGCCTGGCTTCTACAATACGGGCGACTCCACTCGTCGGTGAGGAGATCCTTCTGGGTGTGAGGGCTGTTCTTCAAAACATTGCCCTGGCGGGGCTGTTTGCCCGACTCTACCGCTGCAATTTCCTTACGAATAGAAATCAAAGCATCGCAGAAACGATCTAGTTCTCGGAGGTTCTCGGATTCAGTAGGTTCAACCATGAGAGTTCCGTTAACGGGCCAGGACATAGTGGGGGCATGGAACCCGTAATCCTGGAGACGCTTGGCAATATCGATAGCTTCAATGCCGGCACTCTCCTTGAATCCTCGAAGATCGAGGATAAACTCGTGGGCGCAGCGCGAGTTGTTGTTGGTATACAGAACCTTGTAATGAGGGGCCAGACGAGAAGCCATATAATTGGCATTCAGCAGTGTAACCTTGGTAGCATGAGTCAAACCGCGGCCGCCTATGACACCGATTAGCAACCCATAATAGCAAACAATGGAGCCGCTTCCTTACCCATCATCTTAATATATGACCAGGAAATGGGCAAGATGCTTGCGGATCCCCAAGGAGCGGCTGAAATTGGTGCAATACCCTGCTCCCCCCCAGTCTTAATAAGAGGATGCCCGGGCAAGAACGGAGCCAAATGGCCCTTCACGCCGATAGGCCCAACACCGGGCCCTCCACCACCATGAGGAATACAGAAAGTCTTGTGCAAGTTCAAATGACAGACGTCAGCCCCAATCTCCCCAGGGCTACAGAGGCCAATCTGAGCATTCATGTTGGCGCCATCCATGTAGACCTGCCCTCCATGGGCGTGGATAATCTCACAAGCCTTCTTGACACCTGGCTCGAAAACGCCGTAGGTACTCGGGTAAGTGACCATGAAGGCGCCAAGAGTATCTTTGTATTTCTCGGCCTTCGCCTCAAGGTCAAGAATATCCAAGTTGCCATTCTTGGGATCGCATTTTACAGTGACAACTCTCATCCCTGCCATAGACGCAGATGCTGGATTGGTACCGTGAGCGGACTGAGGGATGATGCAGACGTCCCGATGCCCCTGGCCAATTGATTTGAGGTACGCACGAATAACGCGAAGCCCAGCAAATTCGCCCTGAGCACCAGAGTTTGGCTGAAGGGAGACGGCATCGAACCCGGTAATATCGGCCAAGTCAGCTTCGAGTTCGGCAATTAGTTGCTTGTAACCTTCGGCCTGCTCGAGAGGCACAAATGGATGAAGGGAGCTGAATTCCGGCCAAGAGATGGGTATCATTTCGGTCGTCGAGTTAAGCTTCATGGTACATGACCCGAGAGGAATCATAGAATTGGCCAGTGACAAATCCTTCGACTGAAGATGATGGAGATATCTCAGCATTTCCGTTTCCGAGTGATAACTATTGAATACGGGATGTTCGAGGTATTTTGAAGTTCTCTTGAAAGCTTTAGGGAGTATGGCGGGGCGGTCAGGTCCGATCTCCAAGTCGTCAGCAATCTCCTGGCAAAACTGCTTCCACTCTAATCTACCGGGGATCTTCTGGGCAAATGCTGAAAATGCTGCGAAGATATCCTGCATATCCTGCTGGGTGACTGTCTCATCGACCGAGACGGCTACCCTCTGGTTGTCAAGAACTCTAACGTTGATCCCATACCATTCAACAAACTTGGTAGATAGATCCTTGGCATCCTTGACTTCGACAATCACAGTATCAAAGTTTGCTCCAGGAGGCTTGTTCCCAGGGTTGACCTCGAAACCCATTCTAAGAAGGCCTTCCTCGAGAATCCGTGCCAAGCCATAAACCCTCTCGGCAATCTTCCTGAGACCCTTGGGTCCGTGGAATACTGCATACATAGCACTCATATTTGCCAACAGAGCCTGAGCAGTACAGATATTACTCGTGGCCTTCTCGCGACGAATGTGTTGCTCTCTTGTCTGGAGCGAAAGCCTATAAGCCTTATCGCCAAGGCGATCTTTAGAGACACCGACAAGTCTTCCAGGCATCTTGCGCTTGCCGCTATCCGAAGTTGCGAAAAAGGCTGCATGAGGACCACCGTAACCCATTGGTACACCAAATCTCTGGGAATTACCAAATGCGATATCCGCACCGAATTCGCCCGGGGGCTTCAACATAGTCAAAGCAAGCAGATCTGTCGCTACGGAAAGTGGTGCACCTAGCTTGTGGACCGACTCGGAAAGCTCAGAATAATCGTTGATGCTCCCATCGGTTGCCGGATACTGAACCAAGACCCCAACCAGGTCCTGACCCAACTTTTCGACGGATGCAAGATCCAAAGCATCTCCAATCTGAACACGAATCCCGAATCCTTCTGCACGAGAGTCAAGAGCCGCGATCGTTTGCGGATGAACCTTGTTGTCGACAAAGAATGTCTTATTGGGGCGCTTTTGGCGTGAGCCCGGAAGCGATGCCAAGGACATAGTCATAGCCTCAGATGCAGCTGTGGCCTCATCAAGGGCAGATGCATTGGCAATAGCAAGGCCGGTAAGATCGGTGACAACGGTTTGGAAGTTGATCAATGATTCGAGGCGACCTTGAAGAAGCCAAATTTAGCAAGGAAAAGAAAGTCGCCAAAAACACATGATAATGCTCACCTTGAGAGATTTCCGGCTGATATGGTGTGTAAGATGTGTACCATTCGGGGCTCTCCAAGATATTTCTAGCGATTACTGCCGGGGTTTTTGTGCCATAGTAGCCAGTGCCAATGTAGCTTCGCATGACCTTGTTCTTACTCGCAATAGTCCTCAGCCTCGCCAGAAGCTGAGTTTCGCTCAGGCCATTTTCTGGCGCAACCTTCAACTTTCTATCAGAAAGGATATTGGCCGGCAAAACATCATTCACGAACGCATCCAGACTACCATATCCAAGAGATCTAAGCATAAGCTGAGTCTCCTCCTTATTTGGTCCAATATGACGCCTCTGGAAGGTATCTAAAGGGGCATAAATCGATACAGGCTCCTCAGATTCGGTTTCGACTACCTTGAAGTACTGCCGAATTGGTCCTGAAACGGTGTCGGACTCCAACGGGACCCTCGGAAAAGGTGTGAAAATTGAAGGGCTCTCCAAATTTTCTGATTCGACAACAGTAGAATGTTTGCGGTTTGGCACCTTGGGGATTATTGCTAGATGTCTAACATGGTAAATCGAGCCGTGGTTCCGAAAGAATCTCGGGTGAGGAGCCAAATTCTGATTAGTCAGAGCTAAAGGCGAGGAACTAGTTGAAGCGATTCCACGACCAACTGTCAAACGACGTATCGCAACAGTAGACATGGCGTAGTCCGAGTTCTAACAGAATGAAGGGCAGGAAAAAAAAAAAAAAAAGAAAAGAAAAGAAAAACCCTTATCTAACAAACGAAGGGGTTCAGCCACAAGATGCAAAGATAACGCACTGATAGTGCAAACTATCGGCCAAGATCAATTGTGAGGAAAACCTTCGATCTCTCTTATCTGCGAGATTGAGAGGGATAGAGAAAAGATAGTTTGTAGACAAAGATGATATGATTCACAAAGTCCTTACTCCTGAAATTTCAGTCAGAAATCGCAACAAAACTTCAACCAAATATCCAAGCTAAACGACAAACAGCATATCGTAGGCAGTGAGTGATGTAAGGTCACCGTTGGTAACCGAGGAAATCAAAGACCTCACCCTGGAAGATCAGCAACGGGAGAATTCGGAAACCTTGATCCAGTAAAAAAAAAGGCTCGCCTCAATTCTCTAGACTAATAGCCGACAAGTTCAGCGGAGTGATGGCCAGGCGAGGATACCTCACGACAAAAAGTTTGGTGGGGGTATAGCGGGTGGTAAGGAGGGGTGTGACGACAAGTAGAGGGTAGATGAGACGGGTGAAAGGTTAGGGTGGAGGAGATGGTAGGAATGTGGAATGTAGGAGGTTGGAGGTGGGGAAAGGGGGAGAGAAGGGGAAGAAAGTGGGTAGGGCAGAATGAA
>QFET01009809.1:0-13217 GCA_003316355.1 Tuber calosporum | reverse complement strand
AAATCAAACATCATAATCATAAATGATCTCACAAATCGTGAGTCATGTGAAACATTCCCTATTGCTAAGTCACGATTTTTAGACAGTTAGTATAACCTTCCGCATTCAGCTCAATGACCTCCATCCACTCTAATTTTGTGCTGTCACTTCGTGTTCCATTAGCGTTTCGAGGCATTTTGGTAAAAATATGCAGGGTAGTGGTGATGGGGTTGTTGTTGCTATGCAGCCGAGCATGCCCACTCACTTCTTCAGTGGCACTTTTATTAAAAGTATATGTATTGGCACAATATTACAGCATGAGTATAAAAATACAATTCTGTATTAAGGTAATACTATTTGCACGCTTGAATGAGGAGTTTTGTAGTATGAAGGTAGATTGGTAGTAGTTCTTGTCCTTAATTAACGATATAAAGTAGGTAGCAACCAGCTATTTATACAGGTAAATATCCTTCTTGTACTCAGTAATACATAGGGAAAACATTTTTAGAAATATAGGTGCGAACATGTTGACCCTAAAAAGCTACCCAGGAAATCCCAATACAATATGTGATATCTGAAGTGGTGTGCGTAAAATAAACTGAAAGATAACACTGGATACATGATGAGTAAAAGTTCACTATAGATGGAAAGTTAACTGAGAAATCCTGCACATAAAATAAGAAATATCTGCTTTAATTCTAAAACATTATCAGGAAATATAATAAAATATGATATACTCTAGTTGTAGTAATGTCTGTAGTTTTCATGAAGTGAACTAGAAATAACCAAGCTGAGACATATGTTGAAATTTCTTATTCGTTTTCATATGAATATTTCCTTGAACATATCGTATATTCTCTTACTTGGTTAGTGTTCCGGCAATACCTATTACACCGCATACATTACTACAGCTAGGACATACTGTGCGTTTATTTCGGTTATATTTCATTATTATGATAAGGATTCTTATGTATATTTCTTTATCTGGTATTCGGGTTATTTCGCTTGCTTATCACATATTTTAACGGTTATTGTTCGGTCCTTTATGTCTTATCATCCACAACGAAACCTCTCACACTACTTTAGTTTTATACAAACTTTTGGGATTTTCTTGGCAGGTTTTCAGGGACAAATACGTTCTCACTTATGTTTTTCCTACTGACGTTACGGAAAAACCCGTTCGTACTTATATTTTTCCCTTTTTATATTCTTTTAGATAAGGGGAGGGCGCACTCTTGTATATATAGGGGCTAGCGCCCACTTTTCTCGCTTAGAAGAATAAGGAACAGACTACCTACCAATCTACCTTCATAAATCTACCTCTCCTCATCAAGGCGTGCCCGCAATACTCGCTTGGTATTGCGTTAGTATATTCCGATAAGATATGAGATCGTGCCCTTACATATTTGAACAGGTTATGAGCCCGGGCCTCCTATATCTTGAGGATATACATTTACACCCTCCAACAGACCACGAAACCTCACCGTCAACAATGCAAAACCCATTCTGCCATTGATCTACATTTCCCACCAAAATAATACCCCGAAATATTTTTCTCGGCAAAGCTTATTTCTCGGCACGAAACATCGACCAGATGAAATGCTCCTTCTTGACGAAACCATACATTCTCGGCCTTGGCATTACACAAGTCTCGGCGAAACACTCTCGGCGTTAACCACTACTTAACCGAGCTCTTTTCACCGTTCGCCTCCGTCTCCTTCTTTTTCCTCTCTTTGTACACGCAAGCGTTACCCACCACTTCCCCGCATACTTTATCCACGACCTTTAAGTTAACACATCTGAGGGTGGACACTCACAGAAAAATCCTTGATAAGTGAACGTGTTACTTTCAGGCTTGATAATAGTTGTGTGGACTTAAAGGGGGTGTGTGGTCACAGAGAACAATTCGAAGAACACAACTTGTGTAACCAAAATCTACCATGGCCTCAGCCTTAACCACCGTCCCTGAACCTTCGACAGACAATCCCCCAGCAACCCCTCTGCCTATTGACCAATGGGCACGGACACACGCTATTAACTCTAAACACGGCTTCGCACCCAGTTACAAATTCAGCTCCATCCTAAAGCTGACTGGGCCAGAGAAGTACCGCACATGGCGTGACATCTCCAAGTACGTTCTCGGACTGTTCAACTGCTGAGACATTGTGCAAGGAACGGAAACCATCCCGGATGCAATACGGGATGAAGACTGAGATCTGACGAATGTTGACCCTATAGATGAATTTCGCGATCACTACCAGTGGGCATCGGCCTACTTCCTCGAGACAATTGATTCAAAATGGCTCATCCTCCTGGCAATCCACAAAACACCGCACGCAATTTGGACGGCGTTCCAGGATAAATTTAATAGAGAAAACACCTTCTCCTTCTTCGACCAACTCAACGCTGTTCTCGATACCAAATACGAGTTGTCTGAACCCATCGCTGATCACATCAGTAAGTTCGACACCCTCTGGAATCGCATGCAACACCGTTGCACCTCTGCTACTGAAAATAACTATTACGCCCTACCTTTTGCATTTAAGACGGTATTCGAGTCAATGGAAGCAAAAGCTGCTGTCCTTCTACGGTCCCATCCCGAGTCGATGAACAACATCGTCGACAACCTCTAAACCAAGGAGGACCTTACATACAACCATGTCTATAACAGGTTGTTGGACCTTAAAACTTCGGTTAACTCTGAAGAAGACAATGCGTATAAAACCGCCACAGTCAAAGGAAAAGGGAAGTAACAACCCCAACGAAAGGGAAACAGCACATCGGTCACAGACAAGGAATGCTCATACTGCAAAAAGCATTACCCCTCTGAATGCAATGAAGGGCATACTTAGAAAGAGTGTCAGAAACTCAGGACTGATAACCAAAAGCAGAAGGAAAGGACGGCGATTGACACTGCTAAGATCGGCTAGGAAGAGACATCCAAACCGGTTAGTACATCCTCAACCCTTGCCACTACGCGAAAGACCCCTCACCCACACAATTGGGTAATCGATACAGGCGCAAGCTCACATATGACAAGCAACCTAGACCTTCTTATAAACTTTGAACCAGAAAAAGGAAACGTTAAGTTAGGCGATGACTGTGTAATAGAGTCATGCGGCCGTCGAACAGTTAAGCTCATCGCTAAAATGTCTAATAGCCATGTATCTCCTGTTTTTCTTCAATGTGTTCTCTGAGTTCCTAAGGTGGGTCAATGCAATTTGCTATCGTGGCACGCTATCGTTTCGTTGGGAAAAGGGTTTTCTTTACGCAGTTCAGGGAAGGACATGTATGTCATGGGAGAGAATAAAGAGGTTTTATGGGGCAAGCTTGACGGACAAGATTATGTCGTGCAGGAAAGAAAGGAACAGGCATACAAATGACCTATTAGGAGTGGCATGAAGCCTTGGGTCATCCCTCAGCAGCCTACCTTCGCTCCGACAAATACTCCGACACACCCCGTATCCCTAAGGTTCCTACAGGTTGGCAATGCGAAACTTGCATTACCTCAAAGTCGTCTAAACGAAAACCAGAACCAATACAGCCCCGTTTCCAAAGCCCCTTCGAGTTAATTCACTCCGACTTAAGTAGAAAATTCTCGACACCATCCTTTGGTAATTCTTGTTACTATATCACCTTCATTGATGACTGCATACGATACACCTGGATTTTCCCCATTAAAGTAAAATCCGATACGGTAAAAATCTTCAAACAGTACATCCAGGAGCGAGAAACCCAAGATAACGCTATAATCAAACAAATCAGAACTGATAACGGTGGTGAATACGTGAACCATGAAATGCTAAACCTGTTTCAGGCGCATAGAATACTTCATGACAAAACTCCACCCTACTCACATGAATCAAATGGCATTGCTGAACGGTATAACAGGACCATAATAACTGCCATTAGGTCTATGTTAAAAGGTTTAACTCTACGACTTTTGGCAGAAGCAATCGCAACTTCCGTATACCTCAGAAACCGTCTTCCCAACCGATCTATAGGAGGATCAACACCTTATGAATCTCTCGACAATCAAAAGCATTTGATAAACCACCTGTGCCCATCCGGGACCAAATGCTTCGTCCACATACATGAGGAGACCAGAAAACCAGGTATGAAGCTACAGCCCCAGGCAATCGAAGGCTATCTTGGTGGATACACATACTCTGACAGGATATACCGGATATACATCCCCTCGTAACATAAGATATCTGAAACACAACAGGTACACTGGACCACTAAAACGATTCAACAATCAGAAGTGCCAAGTACAACACCTGCTCTGGAATCCCAATTTCCGACCGTCCATCCTCCCTCCTTTCTAATAGACCTGCAATCGTACAGGAAGACTTTGGAATTGAACCCGAGTACGACACCTACCAACCGCACAACAGCGATTGAAATCCATCCTCCTCCATTACCTCCACATCCAGAGAACTACGACCGACCTAACACACCGTCACCTACTCCGGAACCTGCTCCCTTGGAACAACAACCTCAAGAACATGAGGCCCTACCAGAGGAGCAACCGGAAACACGGACAAGGTCAGGACGAATCTCACTCCCACGGGTACGCTTTGGCAGAAATGCTACTAAACTACCGGTTGAGGATCCCACCACGTATCACCAAGCGATTAACAGTACGCTTAAGGAACAGTGGACCAAGGTGATGGATAACGAGATTAATGCACTAAAAGGAATGAAACCTTCGATGTTGTTGAGAGACTGATGGGAAGAAAGATAATCGATAGTAAGTGGGTTTACAAGACTAAACATAATGCAGATTGGACTTTCGAAAGGTTTCGCGCAAGAGCCGTTGCCAAAGAGCCTTCACAAATTCCCGCCTTCGACTTCGAATAAACATTCGCCCCTGTCATCCGTTATGAATCTCTCCGCTTCCTCCTCGCGATATGCGCCAAAAACAAATGGCGACCGCGACAGTATGATGTCAAATCTGCTTTGCTCTAATGTGAACTCAAAGAAGAAGTTTACCTACGACCATTACCTGGGTACCGTGACGGGGAAAAAGTATGGATACTTCACCGATGTCTTTATGGACTTAAGCAACCTGCGAATGAATGGTATGCTCTCTTCGCAAAATTCTTAACCTCCAAAGGATTTACGACATCAGCCCTCGACCCATGCATGTTCGCCCATGCTAATCACGACCTCTACGTATCGGTTTTGGTCGATGACATTGCCATACACGCAGCCGACTCCCCCCAAACCACATCCCTGATAAAAGACTTGAAAAAGGCATTCGAGATCACTGACCTAGGGGAAGCTAACTTCCTACTCGGCTTGCACATAACGTATACACCAGACGGCATACATCTCTCCCAGCAAAAATATATCAAGTCAGTCCTCCAACGATATGGTATGGAAAACTCACGTTCCGTTTCTACCCCTTTACCAAAAGGGATTCAACTTACGAAAGGGACCGAAGACACACGGATACCAGACCCCTCCATTTACCAATCGATTATAGGATCACTTATGTACCTCACCACTGGCACAAGACCCGACCTCTCGTATACGATTTCATTTCTTTCTCAATTTTCTTCTCGCCCATCTGAAGCACACTTAAAGGCTGCTAAATACGTCCTTCGTTACCTTGCTGGGACGGAAAATATAGGATTGTTCTACCCGAACCCAACCCATGCAACTCCCGCTATCGATGTCTATGCTGATGCAGACTTGGCCGCTTGCCTTGATACCCGCCACTCCTTCTCAGGATACATTGTTATCTTGAATGGTTCATGTATCTCCTGGCGATTCAAGAAACAGGCATCCGTCGCTACATCTAATACCGAAGCGGAATACGTTGCTATGTCACTGGCTACGCGACAAATCCAATGGTTCCAAAAAGGCCTCAACGATATTCGACTAAGTTTACCAATCACTTTGCACGCAGATAATACCGGCGCTAATTTTCTTGCGACAAACCATCAACTTAATGAACGTATCAAACACATCGATGTTCACTTTCACAAAATCTGAGAAGAACTCGACCGCGGTTCGTTCACTTTACTAAAAGTTGAGTTGTCAGAAAACCTTGCCGATATCTGCACCAAAATCTTAGCGAAACCGGCACATACACGGTTGATGGGACTTCTTGGCTGTAGATAATGAGGGGAAGTGTTGAAATTTATTATTCGTTTTCATATGAATATTTCCTTGAACATATCCTATATTCTCTTACTTGGTTAGTATTTCTGCAATACCTATTACACCGCATACATTACTACATCTAGGACATACTGTGCGTTTATTTCTGTTATATTTCATTATTACGATAAGGATTCTTATGTATATTTCTTTATCTGGTATTCGGGTTATTTCGCTTGCTTATGACATATTTTAACGGTTATTGTTCCTTCCTTTATGTCTTATCATCCACAACGAAACACCTCGTACCACTTTAGTTTTATATAAACTTTTGGTATTTTCTTGGCAGGTTTTCAGGGACAAATACGTTCGCACTTATGTTTTTCCTACTCACCTTACAGTAAATCACGTTCATACTTATATTTTTCCCTTTTATATTCTTTTAGATAACGGTAGGGCGCACTCTTGTATATATAGGGGCTACCGCCCACTTTTCTCGCTTAGAAGAATAAGGAACAGACTACCTACCAATCTACCTTCATAAATCTACCTCTCCTCATCAAGGCGTGCCCGCAATACTCGCTTAGTATTGCGTTTGTATATTCCGATAAGATATAAGATCATGCACATACACATTTGAACAACATAAACTATATTTCTGCAGCAAATATAGATATAAAACAAATTGAAGAATTTCAACGCTTCCCCTTATTATCTACAGCCTAACAATCTCATCATCCGTTCATGTGCCAGTTTCGCTAGTACCTTAGTCTAAATGTAGGCAAGATTTTGTGATGATGAAACTTTCTGGAGTGTAAATAATCTATTATCGATCTCTTCTCCTATTTTGTGAAAATAGATATCGATAGGTTTTGTTTATTCTTTAAGTTGATGGTTGGTATCAAGAAAATATGTGCCGGTAGTGTCGCAATGTAAAGCAATCAGTATTGTCAGCCGGATGTCACCAAATCCTTTGATATACCATTGTATTTGCCTTGTTACTAGGGACATTGCATCATATACCGCTTCTGTAGTAGATGGTGGAACCAAGGCTTGTTTCTTTGATCGCCAGGTAATACAGGTATTGTTAAAAAGTATAACATACCAGAGAAGGAGTGGTGGGTATCAAGAGAGGCTGCAAAGTCTGCATCCACATAGGTGTTCACAGTGTTTGTAGTTGTACAAGGATAGAAGAGTCTAATCTCTTTTGTACCTTGAATGTACCGCAGGACGTGATTAGCGGCCTTTTGTTTGAATATCGGTTGGGCAGGAAGAAAACGGTGAGCGAGAGTATATTGTATCTGCTATCTCAGGTCTGGAACCAGTTTTCAAGTACATAAGCAATCCTATTATCAATTGTATATAGACATGTCCAGTATTTATTCTTCTACTATCCCTTTCCGTCATTGCATGCCTTCAGGTATGGGTATAAAAACTGTCTGTGAGTTGTACAATCTGTATCCTTCGAGGACTGACTTGATGTATTATTGCTAGGCAAGATTTATCCCATCTGTTATATAGGTGATGTGTAGGCTAAGTAGGAATGTAGCTTCCCCTAAGTCTGTAATCTCAAATGCCGTTTTTAGGTCGTCTGTGAGAGAAGTTGCTTCATAGGTGTTGGCTAATTATATAGCGAGACTGTTAGAGTAAACCGATAGGTATATCTAGTGTTTATAGTGAACAAACATGTAGGGGTCAAGGGTAGATATCGCAAAACCTAGAAGTTTAAGTATCTAGCAAGGAGAGCATACCATTCAATTGCAGATTGCTTAAGTCCACAGAGATATCATTCAAGTCACCATACTTTGTCTCAATTACCGAACCCAGGTAACAATCGCATGTAGACTTCTTCTTTCAACTCACCATAGAGGAATGCACATTTGACATAGAATTGCAATGGTCGCCATCTGTTTTTAGCGCATATTGCAAGGAGGACGTGGAGTGATTCAAATCAGATAACTGGAGCGAAAGTATGCCTAATATCAAAACCGAGTTCAGTGAGAATCCTTTGGCAACAGCCCTTGCACGGTACTGCACTAATCACCCATCAGCCTTTCACTTTGTCTTAAAGACCTATTTACTGTCTAAAATCTTGAGTCCAGTAGATTTTTGTACTTTATGCATAGTACTACTTTTCTCTAAGGCCTTTATTTCCTCCTTCATTGTGTAGGTCCATTGTTCTATTAGCGAGCTATTTATTGCTTAAGTTTATGTTTGGGGATCCTCAACAGATGGTACTTTTACATTTTTGCCAAAGTATTGTGGTGGGTGAAAGGTTGTGCCAGATCTGGTCTGTATCTCTGAGGGTTTTCGGGTTGTACCTGTTGTAAAACAGGTTCCGATTTTTCTTCTTGAGTTTGGTGACAATTTCAATCTTCAGGATGTTCTGGGGGTTGAGGAGGATATACTTCGATGGTTGGTTTGTCAATTGCTTGGTGTGGTAGAGCTTTACCTGGTGTGGGTAGTCTCTGTTAGAAAGGTGGGTTGATAGTTGCAAAGGTCTCAGATGAGGGTGGAGGTTCCGTGGGATCAAGGGGTACTATTGTCTTAGTTACTCAGGAAGCAGACGCATTTTTGAGATCTTGTACAAAAATGGTCTGTATATACATTATATCTTGCTGGAGGAAGTATCTCTAACAAGGTTTCCTTCTATGGCCTGGGGTTGTAGTTTTCTTCCTGGTTTTCTGGTCTGCTCAGGTATATATATAAAGGATTGGTTGTCATAGGGGTGCATGTAGTTTACTAACAGCTTCTTGTGGTAGAAAGATTAATTGGGTGTTAGATTTCCTATGGATTAGTTAAGGAGGATATTCCAGATATATCCAGCTGTTGTAACTGCAACGGCCTAAAAACATGGTATAAGACTGGATAACATAAAGTAGGTAGATGAGATAATAGTCCAATTGTACTGTTCAGCAACATTATTAGATTCAGGTGAGTAAGGAGGTATTTTGTCATGTACGATACCGAGTTTTTCAAACATGGTTGTCATATCTCTGTTGACATATTCTCCTCCATGATCCGTCCTGAATAATTTAATGGTAGAGTTGTCCTGGTGTGTCTTTCTTTGATGAATAGGTTGAATACCTTAACGTTATCAGATTTGACCTTATGAGGATAGATCCATGTATACTGTTTACAATCATCGATAAAGGTAATAAAGTACCTGGAGTTACCGAAGAAGTGTGTAGAAAGTTTGCCAATGAGGTCTGTGTGGGTTAGCTCATAGAGGTTTTCACATCTGTTTTCTGTTGAGTTGGGTTTGCATTTGTGGATTTGGACATAATGCAGGTTTCGCAATGCCAGTCTTTCAGAACCTTACAGATTGTAACTGAATCCTACTATGTTTCTACTATTACTACTGACTTGATATTGGTTATTACTTATTTGGGTTTATAACTGATAAGGGCTACTATTTGGTTGTCCCTTCCTACTTGGTTATGACTTCCAAACTGGTTATTCTTTCATTGTTTCGCTTATCACTACCCCTCCTTGCTTCTACCCATTTGGGTATTGCTATCCTCCTACTATACCTACTGGATTTGTATAGTATTAGTGATATCTTGATCCTCTTTGTATGGATTCCATTACTTGTTGTGTTAGCTTCATTCTGTAGCTTTTAACCATCTATTTTCGGAATATGAATATCTTGTTATGCTGCCGATGTTAGCATGTTTGTTGGACAGTATGTTTGCGCTTTTGTTTAGTTTTCCTAGCTACAATCTATTATATTTAAAGAGACTGCAATCACTTAAGGATTTGGACTCTCAAGCCTCACAGAACTATCAGCATAAATACTACAAGTTGAACGGTCACTGTATTAGTTCTATACCTTTTACCTTGTCTATTGAAGACCTATCTATCGACGCATCTCCCCCTATCCCTATAGTATCTCTAGAGTCCCTCTGAGATTCTCGTGATACTTGGGAGTAGGATTCATTTTTTGACCTAGACTCAAGTATACCTTTGATCTTATGCAGAGGACAGAGAACCCTTCGCCTACCTTGACCCTGCAGAACTAGTACACCTCCCTGTTTCCAAGAGGGCCTTGAGCTGACTCCTGCCGAGACCAGCTCAGACTAGCTAGCAATCTTTTCACTTCCAAGAGATATCAAAAGCCAGTTCACCAGAGGATCAGTAGAATCCTCATCAGGACACCAAAGTCAAGCACCAGTACCCTCACCTGCACCACCAGCTGAGGATTCAGAACTATCTTTAGTAGATAGTAGCAGCTGGGATGAAGAGGACCAAGACCAAGCCCTAGCTCCACACCAAGCCCAAGACCAAGCCTAAGACCAATTCCAAGACCAAGAATAGGTCCAAAAACAGCTCCACCAAAAAGTCCTATTCAAGAAAGAACCCAGCTCAGAATCATAATCAGATTCCGGTCCAGAGGACACTCCAGGACCAGCACCCCCAGCTGCGCCATATAGACCACCCAGGCTACCACGAGAGCCCTGAGAACCAAGCCCTGCATAAGACGATTTACCTTGTCCACCAAGACCACCTAGTCCATCTAGTCCACCAAGCAATCCAAGCCCAGCACCCATTGCCATTTCAGTCCCCCTAGAGGGAAATAATAGTCCTAAATGGCCTGCACCATTTACATTTACAGGAGAAGGAAAAGATTGAGATTCATTGAGAATCAACTCATGGTTCAACACAGTCCATCTATATATCGCCAGCTTTGGAATAACTGACGATGCCCCTAAAGCCCTTCAATTCAATAGAGCCTATTGCAGAGAGAGAGCACTAGATAAATTCACCCAATATGAAGTATCCCAAGGAGACCATACAGTGGTTAGACTCAAACAGACATTCGAGGCCTATTTACTTTCTTTCACATCCACAGATCCCATCTATGAATAGTGGCTACAAGTCAAACAAACTAGTAGTGGAAAAACAGT
Source organism: Tuber calosporum (assembly GCA_003316355.1). Lineage (NCBI taxonomy): Eukaryota > Fungi > Ascomycota > Pezizomycetes > Pezizales > Tuberaceae > Tuber > Tuber calosporum. Next base: position 2,220 of record QFET01009809.1, on the reverse strand, counting down.
ACAGATTACTAATACTGTAATTAGACTTGAAACCTTGAGACAAAGTCTCACCCCAGGATCAATTTTGGACTATTCAGCGAAGCAGAGACTCATAGATGCTATGGATATCAAGCTCAAGTGAGAAGTGAAGCCCCATATCACCTCAGACACCTCCTTTGCCCAGTTAGTGGAGATAGTGGAAAAGCGAAATGCAATTGCCCCCTCTACAGGACTCTATAGAAATCGTCAAGGAAATGCAACCTCTAAGCAGTTTCCCAACAAGCACCCATGCGCCCGGAGAACAACACCCAGCGAAATCAACCAAGGTTCTTCTATAACACCTCTCTGCATCTAGGAGTATCCCAGGCTGAGAAGGATTGGCGCAGTAGAGATAATGACTGTTAGTATTGTGGAAAATATGGACACTACTCCGATAGCTGCTTTGAAAAGAAGAAGCATAGGAGCACCCAGCAGCGAAGAAATGGAGGCCCTGGCGGTTCTAGGAGACCCTGGAATGTCAGGAGAACATACTACACGCAGGAAGACGATCCTAATGCAAAGTAATTAGTTACAGTTACCACAAACCATGCAGGACACAGTGGAACTCAATCCCAAGCCCTCGAAGCATACATCACATACAATGGCCAAAAGGCAAAGGCATTATTTGATCCAGGAACCACTGGAGACAACTTGATATCAGGAAGGTTTGTTACCACCAACCAAATCCTTACCAGACACCTTGAGACTCCTATCAACCAGAAGATGGCAGTTAAAGGATCACACTTAGAAATCAACTATGTGGCAAAGCCTGTCATACAAATTGACAATCAAAGCAGCAATATCTCTAAAGCCCTAGTCTGTTCCTTGGACAACTATGATATCTTCCTAGGAATGCCTTACCTTACTGCACACTATGCTATAATAGATTGCGGAAAATCTATTATCCCCTTCCTGGACAAAGGAATCACCTTGACCTGCAAGAGAGCTACACATGCACGATTTTCAGTCATGAATGAAGCAGATACCCCTGACTTCATTTCTTAGTTTCCTACAGTATTTCCTGGCAAGAAAACAGCGGAATTACCACTCTATAAAGATGTCAACTACCACATCTAGCTGAAAGACACAATTTCGGACCAAAATCCTAGATTCTTCACATTCCCTAACAAGATCATGCCAGCATACAGACCATTAATCGAAGACTGGAAAGCCAAAGGAATCATTTACCCAAGCAGGGCACACAATCCAGTTAACATATTCCCAAAGCTGAAACCTAATGGCGAAATCAGACTGCTTGCAGACATTGTACCCAGGAATAATATTATTATCAAGGACCATGGAACGATTCCCAACCAAGCCATGATACTCAGAACTGTTGCCAGAGCAAAGTTCAGATCCTCCATTGACCTAGCATACTAGTACTTCCAAATTCGAGTTCTCCCCAGCGATGAGAAATACAACACCATCAAGACACCCTTTGGATCCTTTGCATGCAGAGTTATGCTGCAAGGAGATGCCAACGCCCCTGCTACAGCTATGAGAGTTATAGAGTTTGTCCTAGATGAATTTATTGGAAAATTCGTTTGTGCATACATGGATGATATTACCATCAACTCAGAAACAGTTGACGACCATATTTCGCACATCAGATTAGTCTTAGGAAGACTGAAGCATTACCAAATCAAAGCATCGCCAGCCAAGTGCAAATTCTTCGCCACCAAGCTTTCTCTCTTAGAACATGTTATAGATGGGAAAGGAATTCCTGCAAACCCTGAAAAAATTCGATCCATCCAAGACTGGCCATTACAAAATCGAAAAAGGATGTTCTGACCTTTATTGGAGTTGTGATATATCATGTACAGTTCCTTCCACACCTTGCCTCCACCAGTGCCCCCATCTCAGACCTAATTTCCCAAGATGTGTTTGAATTGTGACCCCTGCATGAGGAAGCCTTCAAACAGGTTAAGCGCCTGGCTAAAGAGACAATTCCGCTCTGCCCCATATCATATGTGACATCAGCTGATCCAATATACCTCATTACTGATGCCTAAGTTGAGTGTTGTGTCTGACAACAAGGCACTATCCTTTTTCTAGAAGCAGACTGACCAACCTTACCACCAAACTAGATGGCGCATATTCCTGCAATCTTATGTTTTCGATATCTGTCACGATTGCCTAGAACAGTGCTAGGCAGGAAGGACAGAAAAGCAGAGTAAGCCTTGTGAGGCTTACGAGGATTTC
>QFET01009799.1:0-21014 GCA_003316355.1 Tuber calosporum | reverse complement strand
AAGACAACGTAGGCATAGGCCTAAGAGCAATAGTGGAAATCCGCCTAGTACTACTCGTTACAATAGTACTCCTACCCTGGTGGCTGAGATTAGCGCCACGCCCCGTACCGGACTATTACCGCGGTCCGGTCATATTCATCCCTCCCAAAGAGAAGTAGTTACCTGTTGGAAAACCAGCTTACAGCATAGGATCGTAACACTTCTGCTTGACAACCAAGGATCCAAAACCTCTAGTAGTCTAGCTTCTCTCTATGTCGCTTAGTATAAATATATCTTCTTTGTAATTCAACACAGGCGGCTTTCTTCATACTTCCTTGGCTAACCAACTCTAAGGTAACATACTTTGAACAACGTAGTGCCTTTTTATTGGACCATTTCTTCTCCCGTTCATTAGGTGTTGTGAGTATTGCTCTCATATCCTACCAAGTGCCTTCCCAGTGCCTTCCCAGTGCTTTACGACATGCTTACTGTTAGGGTGTATTCCTTGATGATCAGAGATGGTCCCATACCAGCTGGCAATAGGCAGAAATCTCTAGTTTCCTTCAAAGGGTGATAGCTTTGAGGACTCGGATACAGATCTATTGGATTAATCTTCTGCTAACTGTAGCAATGAAGCCCTACTTTCTCTCTGGTATTTACTCTAACACCTTAGCTATTGTTTCAACATCTAATTTACCCTCTTCGTTTGCCCCTAGGTTTCATGGCGGAACATGGTAGAAACATTAAGTTTGATCTAAAGGAACTCCATGGTATTCATACAGAATTTAGATGTGAATCAGGTATCGCGATCGGAAATGATGCATCCTCTGAAGCCCTGTGATTGGTATACTTCCTTGAGGAATATAAGAGTCACTTCATTTATGCGCACCTCTATAGCAAAAGGAATAAAGTAAGCCATCTTGGAAAACCTGTTGACGATGACCCATATCAGTTACAGGGTAGCCAATAGGTTACTATTGAATTGTCTAGAAGGTACTCGTATCAAGAAATTTGGAGAACTGTCAGGAAAGCTTAGTAAGATGTATGATCAGAGATGAAGGTTTCACAGGCTTGTTAAATGAACAATTGAATAACTATATATATTGTTAAGGTCTCTTTTACGTTGCTTGATGATCTCTTAACTATGGGGGATTGCTAACTATTTATACACATTTCTCAGTACTTATATTGGCAATATATGAGAAGTATGTTTAGAGACTTTGGCTATGGTCTAAAATGTATGAACACAGTTTGACCCTGAAGATGTATAACCCTACTACAGCAAATGATCCCCCAGACTGCCAATTTCTCTGAGGGTGCCAAGCACTCCACCAGTCGATAGACTGTGATCTCTTTGCCAAAGGAACTAAGTTCGAGCTGACACCACCCATTAGCGAACATTATACGGAATACCAGGTGATCAGTCTGGATGACCGTCTTTCTTGCTCATATGCAATCATGTGCAGATGCATTCAGATTAGCAAGAATGCAGAATACGTAATGAATTAACTTGGATAAAATACTCTATCATCTTTTGCCGAGGCAGAGTAGTTTTGGATACGATTCTACTACTTGCAAGTGTGGGTTGTAGTCAATATAGTCACCTCTAGGTACTATATACTATCACATTTTTTAGCCTTTAAAGTCTAGTACCATATCCCATAACTGTAACAATATCATTGTAGACGCTTCAGATACTGGCAAGACCGCAATGAAGTTAATAAAGATTATATTCCATAGCCTCATAGGAAACTCTACGGCTCGAGCAGGTTAAACCTCTGTCCTTTTAGGGTTATTATATTTAGAGGTGTCACAGGTACAAACATATTCAGTTACATGAGTGTACATATTAGGCTAATAGAAGCATGCCTAGACCCCTGATATTGTCTTATATGTTGCAGAGTGTCAAGCCATTTGTGAATCAATATCTGTACCGATGATTGTCCGCTTTAATACTCTGTCTTTAGAGAGATACTTTTGGTTCTTATACCTGAGCAAACCTTTTACAACCACTAACTGAGTGTCAACAGTTGCTTCCTTGCACCATACTGCCTTGTAGACTATAAGATACACTTGATCTTTCTCTTTCAGTGTCTTTATAGCTTGTACGCAATTAGACAGAAAATGACACTCATGACAGGTTAGTAGAATCTTTGGCTCAAGGAGGTCGCATTCTTTTTGAGCATGCCACTGCCCATGAAGAAAAAATACTTTTCAGAATGCGGTTCAATCCCCCCTTTAGGGTGGTAGTCTCTACGCTGTGATAATACATCAGCCCTCATATTGAACAAAGCCTCACTATATACCACCTCAAAGTTGACTGGCTGTAGGAATTCTGCCCTGCAGTGCTGCTTAAAGTTCAAGACCTTTGTACTATTAAAGTACTTAAAGTTTAATATATCCTCTGTATACCACTATCTGGTCTTCAACTAAGGACAAGAGATGATTCCCTTTTTTGAATCTAGCAACAATTGCCATCATCTCTTTGTTATGACTAGCATAGTTGACTTCTTCTAGTAAGCACTACCCGCTATAATAGGCAACTAGATGCCACTTTTGGTTATTACAGAGTTGAAAGAGCACTGCTCCGTTAGTGAAATCACTAGGTCTTTTTTAAATTAGTTGGACAAGAGCTATAAACTGTATTCAAATGTGACTGGTAGTATATATTTCCTTAAGATGTTGAAATGACCGCTTTTTTGGCTAGTCACCAGTCTCACTGTACATTATTCTTAGTCTGATCTGTTAACGTTTTGCCACTTTGCTAAATCCATTTATGAAGAAAAGGTAGAGATTTGCAAGGCCTATAAAGAATTGAACATTATTGACATTTGGCAAAGTCTTTCAAGCCTTGATCTCCTCCTGCTTCTGACTCGCCATAGATATCCAATGCTGAGCTATCCTACAGCCCAAAACATCAACTTCTCTTTGATAGAAAATGGACTTCTTTATGCTAACATATAAATCTGACATCCACCGCCTTTCTATCACCTATCCCACTAGAATCATATCTGGTTTTAGGTCTTTTTTCTCTTTTATTCTTGGAGTAGATCAGGATTCATCTAGATAACGGATGACTTTAGCATCTAACATATCCTTGAACATATTATTGATCATATACTGGAAGGTGGATGATGTTTTGTATAACTGAAGTGGTATTACTGTATATTCATTCAGGCTATAAGAACTCTCAAGAGGTGTTTTCCATTCCTCAACTGGAGCACTCTGTATGAGGTAGTAGCCATATTTCAAGTCTAGCTTGTTGAACAATGTAGCTTTTTTGAGCTTATCCCTAAGGTCCTTAATCAAAACCATCAAATACATAATTTTAATCATGATCTAATTAAGCTCTGGGTAATCAATACATAACCCAAACACACTATCTACTTTGACTATGAAGTGGATAGAGGCACCAGGAGAAAATACTGACTACAAGTTTTGACCTAGCTCCCCCATTTCACGGATATAGTAAAGGAGTACATCTAACCCCATCTTCGAGACTTGGTATATATGCTCTGTGGGTAGCTTACTCCCTTGTTCCAGTTTGATTCCCTGATAAAACTCTCGATTACTTCATCAGAGTAGTTTTATATTCATAACTGAAAGTATCTACATATTCTTTATACTTTAGGAGTAGGCAGACACTAATGTCTTCACCTTTACTCTCTGATATACATACTCATACAAAGCAGGTATTCCTGACTATTATCGCCAGCTAGGGGTTCTTGGCTAGTAATGAACTCTATAGGTTGCATGGCAACAAGAGAGTTTACCGTACAGTTTTCTGAAAACTGTTTCAGAGTAGATTTATCCTAATCAATATCGGGGTTATATGCTTTTAACTACAACATCATAGGATAGTCATCAACCTTGGTATCAGGTAGATTGGCAAGTTCTAACTTCCTATTATATCCCTGCTCATTATGCTTCATCCTAACCATTTTGTTATAATGACTTCCGGACCTGGGACTTTGATTACCCCTTGGATCCGACATGGGTGTAGACAATCCTGTTCAAATGTGTATGGGCACGGTCTTATATCTATCGGAGTATACTAACGCAATACTAAGCGAGTATTGCGGGCACGCCTTGATGAGAAGAGGTAGATTTATGAAGGTAGATTGGTAGGTAGTCTGTTCCTTATTCTTCTAAGCGAGTAAAGTGGATGGTAGCCCCTATATATACAAGAGTGCGCCCTCCCGTTATCTGAAAGAATATAAAAAAGGAAAAATATAAGTACGAATGTGTTTTACCGTAACGTCAGTAGGAAAAACATAAGTGCGAACGTATTTGACCCTGAAAACCTGCCAAGAAAATCCCAAAAGTTTGTATAAAACTAAAGTGGTGTGAAGGGTTTCGTTGTGCATGATAAGACATAAAGGACGGAACAATAACCGTTAAAATATGTGATAAGCAAGCGAAATAACCCGAATACCAGATAAAGAAATATACATAAGAATCCTTATCGTAATAATGAAATATAACAGAAATAAACGCACAGTATGTCCTAGCTGTAGTAATGTATGCGGTGTAATAGGTATTGCCGAAACACTAACCAAGTAAGAGAATATACGATATGTTCAAGGAAATATTCATATGAAAACGAATAAGAAATTTCAACAAATCCTGGACTGTAACAAGGTTGTTTGACCCTTTTTAACCAAGTACTGTAAAACCTGGAACTCATATTGCCACTATCCACCAGAAGAAATACTTTGTTCCTACTACCCTGCTTCTTGTAGTTCTAGTCCAAATAAACCTTCACATGTATTGACCTAATTTGGGGCAGTAGGTCAACTAGCTCCTACCACTAAGGAGGTCTTAATTCTCTAACTGGTTTGCTTCATTTAAGAGTCATAATGTTCTTGTATCTCAAGCTAATAAAATCTAGCATGGGTGATTACTATCACACATGTGAGGTTTTGGGTATTCAAACCTCTTCAGGTAAACTTGAATAATAACTTTCAAGTACTAATCAAGTCCAGCCTGTTGATCTGGACTATAAGGACATTGTATAATCAAACCAAACTATAATATAACCAATGGAATATATCAAAAATAGCAGCTATAAAGGGAAGAAGAAATGCTATCAACATTGAAAGAAAACTGAAACTCAACCTTGTACTGCCAGCACAGAATAGGTTTCACATTTTTCCAGTGCAGGATAAGGGTACTCACCTATTTCAAATATGCAGCTATTCTAGCTGTTTCTAAACAAAGTTCCTTATTATGAGCTATAATGCATGATCAGCTTGTAGTTTCAAATAATGATTATTTCATTGTATGTATTACCTAGTTGTTTCAATTAGTATTTACCTCCAATAAAGTAGGCAATCTACGGACCTTGATGCTCTACTTACTAATAGGAGTTAGAGCTTAAATACAATGGTGTGTAGGCACAGTTGTCACTACGTGGCAAGCCTTGGCTGTACTAAGATTTCAAGATGGGTTTATTGGGCCCGCAATTAGTTCTGGACCGGTATAATATTTTTAAAAATGCTTTTCATCACCATAACTGGTAGAGGGCCAATGTTTGAGTGGAGGACGCTTGTCAGACAGTGACACAGGAATTAACCAGTGTTTTTGTTAGGTACAAACGACTCCAGAGAGGACTATATTACTCCCAGGATGTGAAAGCGCATGAGCCCAAACCTCTATGGACAAACATACCCCTCCAGCCCCGCAGTTCGCCCTGAGAGTCGCCCCAGACAGCTTGTGCAGTTGCTCTTTTACAGAGAAAACGAGTAATTGTAGCACATCTTGTATCCCCATATACGTCTCCGCTGTTCTTTCAACCAGATGCAGTCCCAGGGTATATAAGAGGGCATCTCTGGCTACGCCTGGGAAGTGGAACGAAGCGATTCCATCATGGACACGCAGAGTTACACCCAGCTTAAGTTAATAGTGCCTGGGTAGTCCTAGATGGGTATGAACGCACAATTCAAGTAGGCTACTCCGAGACATACTGAGAGTAAGCTGAGACCCCTATGATGCCTACAAGGTCAAGAAACCTATCGGAACTAGGTGATAAGGAGAGGCAGTGAAGACAAGAAGGTATTGGCCCGATCGCAAACTCTAGTCATCCTGAAAGCCAGCTGGAGAGCTCTATAACAAGGCACGAAGCAGACTCGGCCAACATCTAAGCGGGCCCTATGGTGTTCTAAGAAGCTATTGGTACATTCCAATCTGGACGGCCCTAGCTCAAACAGCAGGAAGAGAGGTGACAACTCAGACACGGTGTGGTTTACACCCTTAGAGATGTCTGAGGTCTGATCATACCATCAGCTGTGCAGGGAAATAGAAGGTTTCAGGGTCAAAGCGGGTTTGGTTACTGGTCAAAAAAATGAAAGATGGGAAGAAGATACTTGTTTATATGTAAACCAGTAGTAGTCCACGAATATTTTGATATGGGATATAAATATCAAAGTGCCTCCCAAGCATGTGCCATCAACAAGCAACGGAGAACAGATCTTATCAATATTATATGTTTTACTCAGAATCTTTACCTACTAGCCTTCCTAGACAAGCACTGTTTATGAAGAAAGATTACAAGCCTAGTTCCATTCGCTTGCCCTTAGAATCGACTACTGTTAACAGTATATTCATAATTCTCCATGTTACCAATGCTCAATACATCACTATCAGATACCCTTAAGTCTTATCAGACAAATCACACAAGCTTATAGCTGGTTCCCCCCACTCAATGACTATTTTCTTGAACCTTATCCAAAAAACTTCATCCTCCCCTCTTGAAACCATCCTTTACAACTCCCTTCCGGAGATAGAGCTCCTACCAAACTTCTACGCACCCTCCCTTTTTAATGAGCTTAACCTCATCCCAACACTACAAGATTTCTCAGAAATCTATAAATAACCTCAAGGGCTATCCTTCTGGTGGCACCCCCTCGTTAACTACAACAGTGAGTGAACTGGAACCTCAAGTTCCTTTTCCTCTAACATATCCTTGACACGCTCAACACAGGGATTCGGAAGACACCTACTGTTCTCCTGATTGATGTCATCATGAAAAATAACTGTTGATACGGACATGGCTATGTGCAACATCGAAGAAGTATCCCTGGTGGGAAGTGACCATGTACGATTATTCTCCAGATCACCTTTGGCTCTCTACCACCTTCCTCAGGCTAGTGGAGTGAGAAAGTCAGCCCCCGGCACCCCCTCTAGTACCCCTTAACCTCCTGATGTCAGAAATTCATCCTTGGAAAAATTGGCAGAACTCATTGGACAAGCCATGAGCTATTTCAAGCAAACCCTATAGGAATAGGTTGACAATATTCATCTGGCATACCATGAACTGTTGACTCAAGGGCAAGTTCAGGCAGACCAACTTCAGCACTATGCAAACCGAATCACAAGTGGTGAACAGATCATGGGGGAAGAATTAATGCAGGTACACAGCTGGTTAGAAATGCTAGGGGCGGAGACAATCACTCTGCTGACGCCAAAAATAAAGAGGCTGAGGGCAAAGTTAACAGCTCAGGAACTATGAGCCACACATCAGGAAACAGTAAGTACTCAACCTCATGCTAATATTAGTGCCACAAGGCAGGAATCTCTTGACCGAGATTGCCAATTGGGACAAGCCTTGACCCACTAAAGAGACGACCTTCCACGCAGGTAAGTTGGCACACAGGAATAACATGAGCGGACCAGACTGGAGTTAAGGGAACTCAACTAGCGATTTGAACAAGAACACATTCAGAGAGAAGACAATTACAAGAGGCACAATGCAGCCTCAGACCAAATGAGTCATATATTGGGGAGAATAAACAAGGCATTATCGCAACTACAAGTTGTCAGAAACCCACCTACTATGTGGGAAATAGTGGAATACAGACATTGCAAAATACGGGGTTACAAAAAAGGGACAACAGCAGATGGGAGAGGGGAATTCCGGTTAATCCCATCAAGAGATAAGTGAAATGGAGTAGACTGTGCAGGCGGAAATGGGAATGGTGTAAAGGAACCACAAGTGCCTGCACTAGTGAATACAAAGAATCCCAGAGGTAATAACCCGGGCTCGGACGACGGTAGTAGCTCCTTTAGACAATGTGGTAAGCCATTACGAAGACCATTGCCTGGACGAAAGTTCGAATCTGAAGCAGATGCATGAGTGGACCGACTAGGCTAGGCATTAGATAGAACCAACCACCGCCTAGCGAATCCACATTTCTAGTTAGAGAATAAGCCTACTCAGGATGTCTGAGTATAGCTATTAAATTCTGACAACCACTTTGGGAGACACCTATAGCAAAGGGAGGATGATGAGGAGTGCAAAAAGTATGCATTGTAAAGAATGGAGGGAACCGAGGAGGACCCTTTCGCCATAACATACCAGAAAAAAATGGACTGGGAACCCTGGATTCTCAAAACATGAGGGGCATGATGTATGGATTACGTTCCAGGCCGAAGTTACAGAACGATTCCCAGTACTACATAAGGCACAAAAAGGCTTAGCGGATATTGAGAAAGTCAGGTACACAGGGGATATAGAGAAGTATCTCCTTAGCATGGGAAACGACAATATCGAGGCAGAAGTATCCGGTATCGCTAGGAGAACAATCCTTCAGTGGCAACTCCCTATTGCAGCCATGCGTACACTATCATATGCAAATCATGACTTGGATAGCGAATGGATCAAGGTAGTTTGCAGGGTTACCAAGGCAGAAGAATTGTACAAGGAACAACAAGGATTATTCTGAAAGAACTACCAGGGAAAAATTTAATCTAAGAAAAGAAATCGGGAGGAGGAATCCAAATCCAGCTAGACCACTGCTAGAAATATAAAAAGAAAAATTTATACGGCACCTGAAAAGGCTGCCTACAAATTGAAAAAAACAAGCAGAAAATGGGAAAACTGCACCTGCTGAAGGAAAGGTTGACTACACAAATTGGGTGAAAGCTCATAAAGGAATCTCTAAGGACAAAATTAAGAAGCGAAAGAAAGCCAATCAATGCCCACGATGCACCGTGGCCAACAATACTTGGAAGTTCTGTAGGAATCAAGCCCAGTTCTTAGTTATAGGACCAAACCGGGGAAATTTTAAACCCCTATATCGATGACCCCAGGGAAAAACAGCGACAACGGTGCTAATATCAATACCAACTAGTGTTAACCAAGTCAACCAACCCAGAATTTAGGAACTGGATGATGTAGATGAAACCTGACATAAGGTTTACAGGCACCAATAGCTACAGCAACCGGGTACTCAGTTACAGTACCCTTACAGAAACTGAAATCAACAACAGGGCTAGACCTCTACAAGGTCCTATTCACAGGTATTCCGTGCTTCTCCCTGGGAAGCTTAAAGCCAAGTGAGAGTCACGAAAAGCAATGCACACCTACTAGTGTAATATAGACCTAAGAATGACAGTCGAGCAAGAAGCGATTATCTTGGATGATGGGTTGTGGTTGTCCTGGACTAATTCCGGGAATCCTAAAAATGAAAAGGAGAAAGCGGAGCATAATATTTGGTCTATATAGGACCTAGGTACTGAAGACGGTCGACTAAACAAATGTCTTTATTAAGACCTTAATCCCTACTAAAGCTCCAAGGAAGAGTGGACAGACCAGGACTAACAAGGTACTTCTTAAGAATCACCAGGGGTGTTAAGTCTAGCCTGGATCTTGAGAAGCCTCCCAGGAACGAGAATTAATAATGAGTCTTCTGGAGAACTGAATAATCGAATAAACTGAAATGGACCCAACCATCAAGAAAAAGAAGTTTGAAGAGAATAAAAACCTACGGCTACTTGATACACAAACTAAATAGAGCTGGGTAAATCGGTCCAGAACCTGGACTCCGGATTTGTGGATTGAGTAGCCATATTAGACTCATGTGATAATTGACGGGATGCGCGAAGAATCCCCATAGTATAATCTAATGATACGAGTTCAGCTCTAGTTTGGTAAGGCAAATGGCATGTGTATGGGAACCCTTAGGCAATGGGTATAGACCGCTGGTCGTGGGCTGCCCAGTACACTAAAGACAAATTTTTTAGTTTTTCTGAGGAGGCTTCAATAGCTGAAACTGTGTGGGCATTGTAACTAACACCCTATTAACCACATAAACAAACATGTCACACAAATGACCAGCACAGGCTCCAAGTTGCCATGACAAAAGAAACAAAGTAGAAGCACCAGCCTCGCCTTTTTAGTCATCCCCAGAAGGCAGGGCAACCATTGAATCAAATAGAGAATGAAATCAGATTCGTGTGCTATTACACTTTAGCTCTAATACATTCCTAATAAACTAAGAACTGGTTAACAAACTTGCCTGCCATACCACCCACCCACACAAGGCTGGGACATTTATAAATTTGAAGGAACCACAGCATCAAATAGTGGAATACTGTGACACCTCCCAGGGTGTATCAGGCACCAAGAGCAATGCATCTTGGTAAGGTATAACGATAGTAACTCAGATCCCAAGCTGTCGGGATTTCAAGTGAGCAATACTACCGGAGATCTCGATAAGTTGTTTAATAGCCGTTGATTACTATATCGCCAGCTTCGCTAATTCCTAGACCTACTTGCTGTGGTTTCGTGCAAACTGAATAGAGGTAACTGCTCAACCAAGTATATTGAAAACTAAGTCTATCGAAGTCTGCCCAGTCTAAGCTATGATGTGCCGTCTGAAATACATCTCGCTTTTTCCAAAGCTTTCCATATACTTCCATTTGATTTCCTATCAACGGATATAACCAAGCTCCACTTGTAAACTCTTCCAATAAAACAAATGCCTTGTACACCTAAACAGTAATGCAAATAAAATATGTATCATCCCGATACACGAAACAAAATATAAAACATATTGGGTGTCAGCCTGATACATGAAACCAATCTCAAAACAAACTAAGTATCAAACGATACTTGAAACCAATCATTAAACAAACTAACAACTTACTATCCCTGCTAGTTTCAGTTAGCCTTATCAGCCTTAACAATAGTAACCAATACTGGTTACAAAAACACTACACAAATCCAATCCTGTTAGGAATCGGGAACAATGCTCACCGATCTCATATTTTATGGGATATTGCCAATGTCGGCAAAAGGACCTTACCATCCCTTTTGGATGGTAGTACACAGAGCATCCCACAAGGCACCTTGAGGATGTCCAAAAATTCATATTTAAAGATGAAAACTCTCAAAGTCATGTTAATGATGAAGGCATAGACCTGACCTTTGAATGGGACGAGACCATAGCCTATGACCCAGAAGCCAAGTATATCAGAAATATCCAAGGTGCATCCCCTGTGCTACCAGAAGCAACCGAACTCTGGAGAATACATCCTGAATATCATGAATTCAAAAGGGTTTTTACACTGGAAACAGCAGAGAAACTAGCGGGAAGAAGAACCTTTAACTACATCATTGATTTAATACCCGACGCAGTACCACCATAGGGCCAAATATCCCCTATGTTAGCATACCAGGTGGATTTGCTAAACGAAAATTTGCTAAAAATGCAGGATTAGAGAAAAATCCTGGAAAGCAAATCTCATGTAGTTCCACCAATTTTATTTGTCCCTAAACTAGACAGTTCAATGAGGCTGTGTGTAGATTACCAACAGTTAAATACACTCACAGTTGCAAACAAATACCTTTTGCGACTCATGAGTGAACTCCACAACCGGGTTGCTGGAGGTCAAATATTTACTATTTTCGACCTGAAAGATAATTATCACCTCCTGAGGATCAAGGAAGGAGATGAGTGGACAATGGCATTCCGCACCTGATACAGCCCCTTTGAATCCATGGTAATGCCATTTGGGCTGGTAAATGCACAGGCAATATTTGAAGCACTGATAAATAAGATTCTGTGCGAGTTCTTACCTCTTGGGGTGGTGGTTTATCTCAACGATATCCTCATTTACTCAAAAACAAACTAAGAACATATTGAATTTGTCAAAAGAGTTCGTTCTCTGTTGGAAGAATATGATCTAGTGCTATCAACTACCAAGTGATTCTTCGATGTTGACACAGTTGAGAGTTTGGGATATATTGTAGCAATCGATGGAGTCACCATGATTGAAAGAAAAGTGGAAAGAAATCAGAATTAGAAGGCACCGAGGTCAGTTATGGAGGTGCAAATATTCATTGGCATTGCCAATTTCTACCGACATTTCATTTATGGTTTCTCCAAAATCTGCAAATCACTTACCGAAACGTTGAAGGACAACTGGAGGAAATTTTGCTGGGGGCCACACCATGATGAGGCTTTTGAGGAACTTAAGAAAAGATTCATATCAGCCCCAATACTCAGGCATTTTTACCCAGACAGAGAAACCATTGTGGAAACCGATGCTAGTGATTTAGCTCTAGGATGTGTCCTCTCACATTTTAAGGACAAAAAGCTACATCCGCTGACTTTCCACTCCCGAAGACTGAGCCCAGCCAAACGAAACTATGAGATCCATGATATGGGGTTCCTAGCGATTCTGGATGCATTTAAAGAATGGAAACAGTACTCAGTATGAACAGAAAAACCAGTAACTGTCTATACGGATCATCAAAATCTACAAACATTCCTTACAACAAAGGTATGGAATCCACAACAGATAAAGTGGGCTCAACAACTAGTGAACTACAATTTCGGAGTTGTCTATCGACCAGGAAAATAAAGAGGAACACCAGATGCATTAAGCCGATGGCTGCAGTACCCTCCTTCAGAGCGAGCTGCACATAATGAATATCAATACTCAAGCCTTCTCATTTCTAAATCACACTAGTACATTAGAGCCAACCAGAAGGGCAGGAAGAATTAACTGGGTAAGTGATAACAGGTTCCCTACTGGTTAAATTGCTATCATTAGAAGCACAAATGCCCATGAAAGGTTCCAGACTGGTAGCAGGACATGACCTAAATGCACTAAGGGATTATATAGTTCCAGCAAAAGGACAACGGCTGGTAGAAAGAGGAATAGCAATAGGATTGCATACAGGAACATATGCTGGTTTAGCACCATGAAGTGGCCTGGCAGCTAGGCCTGGGATCAGCATTAACGGAGGTGTAATTAATCCTGATTACAGCGGAGAAGTCAAGGTAATCATGTTGAACCATGGGAAACATGAATGCCTGGTCTGAAATGGGGATCAAATAGGACTGATGATTATTGAAATATAAACACAACTGAGGCAATGGAAGTCAACAGACTGGAAGACAATCAGAGAGGAAATAGAGGACTCGGAAGCACCAATATATTACCAAAACGATCCCCCGACTGACAGACCAAGGCAGTAGTAGCCTACCTGCAAGCTACGTAAGACGAAAATTAGTTTCTTGATGAGATAGACCACCAAGCAAGATGGGACCCAGGACTAGTCCTAATGTCTAATGCAATAATATCCTAGGTTGATTTTAGAAAATACGACCAAGATCTATTTCAGTCAATTGCAGAAGCATGACAGTACAATTGAGATTGGCAAGAACACAGGCAGGAATTGGAAGCATTAACAAATGAGGGCAAACCACTTCCAAGTTTCTGGGCAATAATGAAAGGCTTCATCTACTACAAGAATTGCCTATACATTCCAGAAAAAGATTATCTGCAAACAATCATAGCCAAAGGTGGCTACAATTCTAAGGTACCTAAACACTTTGGACAGGAAAAGACGCTGGAAATAATTGCCAGATATTTTTACTGGAAACGACTGACGCCATTGATCAATAACTATGTACGGTCATGTGATGAAGGCCAACATAATAACTCACCACAACATGTGCTGATCAGTCTGCTGGAGCCCCTAGAAGTTGTGTTCGCATCCTGATCATCTATATCGATGGACTTCATTACACAATGACAAGAGTCATAACAAAGAATACAAAGTATCGTAGTCGTAGATCAGTTTACCAAGATGGCTCACTTCATAGGTGTGGAAAATAATGCAGCTGCTAAGGATGTTGCAAACCTATTCTTGATAGAGGTCTGGAAGCTACATGGGCTTCCAGCTGAAATCATCTCCTACACGGATGCCAAGTTCTCAGGAGAATTCTTGGAATCCCAATGCAAATGCTTGGGGATAAAATGAAAGATGTCAACAACATACCACCTACAGACAGATGGAAAACAGAAAGGACCAACCAAGTGCTGGAATGATACCAAAAAAACTTTTTCAATTATGATCAAACGCACTGGTACCAGTTGTTACCACTAGCTGAGCATGCCTACAACAATTCAGTAAGAATGCACATGGCATGTCACCCATCTACGTCAACTATGGACTCTACCCACAAACAGAATGGATGAAGGAACGCGAACCCCTAAATCCAGGCGCCCAGCTATACACCCATTGGATACAATACACTAATAGCCCTGTGAAGCTCAGGAACAAACACGGGAAAATATGAGCAAATATTACAACCGTAAGGGTAAGGAGAAACTGGACATCAAGGTCGGGAACTGAGTTATGTTAAATGCAAAAAATATATGCACGAAGTGCCCATCGAAGAAGCTTAGTCCTAAGCTGTATAGGCTGTTTAAGGTATTGGAAAAAAAGTGAGAACACAACTACAGATTAGCAATATCACTCCGATCAATGATCTATCCGATATTTCATGTAACTTTGTTGGAACCCTATCGGATACCCAAACGGCCAGGAAGGGAACAACCTCCCAGAGAGACAGAAGAAATTGGTACAGATCTTGAATGGGAGATAGAAAGAATCATGAAGAGTGAAATAATCACTTATACCACACAGGTAGGAGGTCAGAACTGACAAACGAGGGAGACACGGAATTTTATGAACTGGCCTGGTTGTTTTGAGGACAAAAATACTAAGGGACAACCACAATATTTAAAATATATGTAGGTGTTGGTTGAGGCATTTCATAGGGAGAATCTGGATAGGCTAAAGCAGGCATATGTGTTATTAAAGAGGAAAAGGTTTTCGTAGCGTGGCTAAGCAAACACGTTAGATATTACACACTACTAAGTCGAGTACTGAAAAAGGACCTCAAATTGTGCCAAATTTTTGTTCTTTGGTTTTTTTATTTGGTTAAGAGAGGGTATCATTTGAAAGAGTGGTTCGAGACGATCGCTCAGGGGATGGAGCTCATGTTAGGCACAAATGACTCCCGAGAGGACTATATGACTCCCAGGATGGGAAAGACCCTGAGCTTAAACCTTCACGGACAATCATACCTCTATGGCTTTGGAGTTCACCCTGGGACTTGACACTGGCACCTTGTGCAATCACTTGTTTATAACGACACATGAGTAAATAGAGTAGATCTTGTAATCTATATATGTCTTCGCCATCCATCCGATAGGATGCTATTTGCAGAGGATAAAAGGGGGTATCTCAGGCTACATTTAGGAAGTGGAACAAAGCGATTCCGTCAAGAACTCGTAGAGTTACACCCAGTTGGAGTTTAGAGTGCCCAGGTATTCTAGATGGGTATGAACGCACAATTCATGTAAGCTATTCGGACATATACTGAGAGTAAGCTGATTCCTCTTTTATGCCTACAAGGTCAACGAACCTATAGGAATTAATTTATAAGGAGAGGCAGTGAAGACAAGAATATATTGGCTCAATCGCGAACACTAGTCATCCTGAACACTAGCTCCAGAACCAGATAACACAGCACGAAGCAGACTTGGTCAACAACTAAGCTTGCCCCTTGGTGTTCTAAGAAGCTGTTGGTACATTCCAAACTAGACGGCCATAGCTTAAACAGCAGGAAGCCGGATGACACCTCAGACTAGGAGGGGTTCACACCGTAAGAAATTCAGAGCTCTGATCATGCCATCAGTTGTGTGGGGAAAAAGAAAGTATTAGGGTCAAAGCAGGTTTGCTTTCAGGTCAAAAACTGAAATATGGGAAGAATATACTTGGTTATATGGAAACCAGTTGTAGTCCATGAACACTCAGATGTGGGATATAAATATCAAAGTACCTATAGAGCTTTAGTCATCAATTAGCAACAGAGAAGAGATCTTATCAATATTATAAGTTTTACTCATAATCTTTACCTACTAGCCTTCCTAAACGATCTCGCTTAGGAAGAAAGATTAGAAGCCCAGTTTGATTCGCTTTCCCTTAGAATCGACTACTTTTAACAGTTTTTCCTTGACTCTAGTTTCTTAACATGGAAAGAGTAGGTTGTTGTTTGTAGGAGGGATGAATTACAATTCCCAGGACCCTCCTCCCATTTCCGTAGTTCCTTTGTACTAGATAACATATTGTCATTATGCTCTGGGAGACTTTGTTCTTCCTTTAAAACTATATGGTCAAAGGAAGATCCATCCTCATGCTAACAGCCTGTGTTATACAGAAAATTAAAATAGATAATCTATGCTTCTGTAAATAGTGTCGCTAGCCTCGAGGCATCTATCAGACTTAGAGTCATCCAATTCTGTGTTTTGTCCTTTAGGCTAATCACATCTTAGTTCTGTGGATTGGCTAGCTGTAATAGGAGCACCCAGTAGCAAGATGGATCCTAAGGTTGCGACTGCACCAAAGACCTAAAGTAAAGTTCACTAAGGGTAAAGATATAGAGAATTGAATCAAAATCATAAACATAATATCGTTAAGCCATAGGTTGACTCAATTCAAGTTGTTCTCGGGAGGATCGTTCATTTTTAGATAAGAGGGGCGATCGCGATCATTTATGTAGAATTCTAATGGCCATCTACACCAATCCCTACTCAGACCATAAATGAGCACCCTTCTCCACTCAGATTTTATCAACGCAGAAGTTCCTCAGGCACAGCTCTGGATGTCTGCGGATCGCTTGGATAGGGAGAGTCCACCAATCCAATTGGTTCTGCAATGCATCTCAATTATCGTATCAGAAAAAAACCTTTCACATTTAAGGCTTGTCGATGGCCAACTGTCAAGTCGAGATGGAAATCGTTATCTTAGTTCAGACACAGTTCCCCTAAAGCGAGTCTGTCTACACAAGGGTTGTAGTTAACCTGTTCTACTTGACAAAACAGCTGCTATTCTTGGAACTACGTAGTTCCACCGGTGTGTGGCACTACTATATTGGCTAACTAGGTACTACCCATAGCAATAGTTCGTTAACCACCTCTAGTGTGCTAAGAAGGAATGACCTCTGAGTCCTGTAACATCTCCCTGTAATGGTATAGGTCCTAGGCTAACACAGTTCTATAGTAGAGGATTATCCAGACAAACTATCACTTGTTACCAATTCCTAGATAACGTCCCTGATGGGCTCCTACAGCTCCCTTATGGATATTAGTTACTTAGAGTAACCCTCGGTTGCCATCTGGTGTCAACATTGACAACTGGCCTGGATCAGCCGAGCCTACCCCCTTATATATGCTCCGGACATGCTTTCTCCGCTGGTACGTGGTGACTTATCTCGTATTACATTGCCACCTCCTGCAGCTCAGTTTGGTTAGCCTTTTACCAACTGTCACACTTTGCCACCAATCGCAATAGCGGTGTACCTATACACACTTAATCAACCCCTGGTAGCTTTATCATTATTCGCATTTTGTCCATTATTGAAAGTAGGGTAACTTGAGGTTCACGATTCTATAGATGATCCCTAATGTGGGGTAATTTAATCCCTTCATGGCTTGAGACCTTTCAGAAGTCTGGGTAATGTACCAGCTATGTTACTGGATGGTTCCCTGTTACCACTCAATTATTTACACTCGATTATACCATCATGAAACACCTGATTACACCAATATAGTAGACCCAATAGGAGCTATTCTGCTTACTAACTTTTCATAGGTTCTTCTAGTTACCCGGCCCTGCCAGTTACCCTCTCTAATTCTGTTAGCGTATTACCGTGCCCAACTCCAGTAGCAGGTTACCTTACCCTACTAGGTTACCTTACCTCACTCTGGTAGAGGGTTACCCAGCCTAACTGTGTTGCCCTACTCAAGGTTAGATCATGGTTACCTTGTCTTACTGAGTTATTCTACCCAACTAGGTGCCTATGTATTCTCTTGGTTATAGTACCTGCAGTTTCCATGTAACTTTCGCAGATCAAGGATACCATTCCCTGCAAGGCCCCCTTAAGGTACATGGAGGGGCTGAGCTTCAGTAAGCTATACCAACTAATAATTAGGAGTGTTATAAAAGCACACTTGTCTATCCAAATTACTTTTTTCCAATCACTAACTGACCTAATGGAAAATTGAATACCCTATTGTTTTCTTGCTTATTCATAGAATAATATTCAAATATCAATTATTTAGACAATAGATATCTTTATAATATGCAATCTTTTTATATTAAAAATTAATCAAGAGAAAAAATATTAATAGCAATTATTAATATTAATGTAAAACAAGAATTGGAAAAAAAGAAAAAAAGAATAATTAATATGGTACTAATAACAATTATAAAACATAAAAAACTAAACATATAGAGGCAAAAGAGATATGAGGAATCTTACTATCATATCGGAAGGGTTCAAAAAATACTTGACTCAGGTAACATGTCTATGGTATCTATCACAAGCTAGGGAATACAGTAGGGCTTTTTCAGAGACCCCCATTCCAGCAAGGTAGGCGATTTCATTAAGGGGTTTTCGCCAGATCTTAGCATACTGTGTAGCAATTGAGAGAAGTTTCTTCCAATCCTCTAAAGTAAGGATCCTCTTATGGCCACAAAAAATGTGAGGCACATTCTTCACTACCAGACTAGTATACTAACAGGTTTGATAAATGGTTGTCACTACAACACCAGTAGCAGTAGATATTTGATGATTGTTGCAGCCAGCATAGAGCTTCAAGGCTCGAATCCTAGAGCGAAGAGAATCAGTGAGATCTCAGCGGACCTCAGTATCTTAACTGCTTGGTATATCAATCCATTATGATAAGTCAGTTTCGGTTGTGGGAGTAAGTACTATATTGAGTTCCGGAGAGTATGGCGAGGTTGATTGAATGTTACTAGGAAGAGAGTGATTTATATGATGCAGAGTCATTGGACTGTTCTTACAATCTGATATCTATTGGCAATATAAACTATAAGTTATCAATAAAAAAAAATCTTTTCTTAATAAAAAGTCAAGAAGAATAATAAGAAATTAGCCTGTATAAGTTAAAACCTGACTATTGGGCTCCAATTACACAATATTTATTTTTGCTTAACCACCTAGCTAGTTATTCAAAGTATATGTACAGTAGCTCAGAAAATATTTTTAGAACTCTATATGACCTCTGTAGCATGTTTTATGTCCCAAAAGCTAAAAAATTGACAAAGAAACTTTTTACCATTTAAAATAACTTTAGCAGCTTGTACATCTATAGAATCAGGAATCATAAGTAATATATCACTTGTTGTTCTGTTATAATTCTTTGAAGTTGAATATAGCTTGTGCAACTATAATGTCTTGCTTTTGTAATATCATTGGTATACCCCAAGATGTAAATTTTGGAAAATTGTCTCTCTATAGTTTAGTAATATTGATAGTACATAAGTGTTTATTTATCTTGCACATATTTAATAATAATTATCTTTATCTTGTCAGAAACCTCTCTCTAAATTATTTTCAATTTTCAAACTGTATGATCCCTTCGACCTTATTAGTTAGAAGTAACTGTAGAACAAATTAGCAAAGTATTTCTTGAGCCAATTTTACGAAAATGGTTAAATTCAGAAAAGAGTATTTGATATATGGAGCAAGTATAGCTCTTGTACTTCAGAACATATTCAATCTACCTGGCTTCATACAATCCTATCATCTACCGTGGTTGAGCATGCTTAATCTATAAAGTCTACAAGTACTAAACAGGCTAGCATCAGAGATTTCTTCATATCTATTACTATTCCAAATGATATCATGCAAACTATAACTACCATGAGAGTATATAAAGAGCAGTAAGAGTTAGAATATAGAATGAAGGAATAGGAAGAATATGTTAGAATGCAGGTTTCTACATTAAAAGGGGTAGAGATAGGTAATTTGCCTAAAATAAATAGTTGTCACAAATCGTGACTTAGCAATAGGGAATGTTTCACATGACTCACGATTGTGAGGTCATATGATGTTATGACTTTCGCACCTGACTACAAGTATGAGTCAGGGGTTTCACGCATGTGACGCGATTAGCGTACATGACCTTTTATGGAAATTGGATACTATGGGGATTGTATACGATAACTCAAATTGTGAGTCATAAGATGTTTGTTATACTATGACTCACACGGCAGTCATAGTAAAGAGGTGACTCATGGTAAAGTCACCAGAGTTAGGGTTGTGGGAAGAGCGCCTATATAAGGAGGGTCACGGACACAGATAGCTAGCTCTTCACGCAACCACCTAAGTTACTTCCTATATTATATTTTACCTATTAGTTCAATCTATACTTTACTCTTACTACGACCATCCGTTTACATCACCGACCGAAAGCTGATTCGAGGAACGTATCGCTAAGAAGCAGTCGCACGGGCTAGGAGTGGAAGGACTCAGCGTTCCCAGGGCGACATAAGGCTACGAGACCTGAAGAACGGTAAGACGAGCGGTACATATCGTTACCTGTTGCTGTTAAAGAAGATAGTGTGCCTTGTCCGGCAGACTAAGGATAGGTTTGTAACATTTGGTTGCGTATTTTGCGACACTTAACGAATACAAAACGGATTCACCTACAGATACAGAAGTACCAGACTTCAACGACCCACAGACTTTCCTAGGACTACAAGCGGAACTTGGACAAGCCTTAAGCGAGATATCGCGAGAGGGATCCCCAAGACCACCAAGCCCGGTCACCCCAGAAGCAAGATCAAGATCAGGGTCTGTCAGTTCGGGAGCATCCCCAATACACAGAATGTCGGGGGTAGCAGGACCAGCGGACACGATAACTCTCACGAGAGAACAACTACAGGAGTTGATTAGGACGGTTCAGGATAATCGACAGCAACAGACTCTGCGGAAGCCAAAAATCAAAACCCCGGATACATTTACAGGAGACCGTACAAAACTGCGAGCATGGCTAGTCCAACTTGCAATGTACTATACAGCGCTAGGATGGGGAGAAAATGAAGATGGATTAAAAGTGGACTTCGCTAAATCCCTACTAAG
>QFET01009792.1:0-17012 GCA_003316355.1 Tuber calosporum | reverse complement strand
GAGGGTCATTCTGGGTAGCATTTCGAATGCGTGAGTACCACTTTCCTTTCATGTAGTTGGTAAGCTGAAAAGTGCGAAGGTCAAGCTGTGAAGAAGGCTGATCAAAGAAGCAGTACTCATAATCGACAGGTGCTTCTGGGTTAGGTAGGTCCCATCCTTGGTCGATATCCGGTATTTCTCTTTCTTTTCCTTTATCAATAACTGTATGAAAGACTGGGTAGCCATCATCATCATGGAGGGGAGGTGGAACAGCCCATCAGTGTTCTGCTCTGCGCTTGGGATGATGAGGGGAGACAAAGTTGGAGGAAGAGTAGAGAGGCAAGGGTCCTGGAATATCGCGAGATCCTGAGGGATAGTATCCTGTATTCTTTCCATATATGTGGGTTTGTCATTCGTCCCAGACACAGGCAGTCCAGTGCATGGCTCTGTGTCTATTAGAATCAAGAAATCGGTCCAGTTCATTGACTGGGGGTCGAGGAGGGTCTGGTGTGGGCTGAGGGTCAGGTTCAGTAGGTATGCTGCAGGGGGCGATATTTCCGGAGGTGGTGACTGCAAGGGATGCCAATTGGGTGATAGAATCATGGATTTGTTTAAAGCAGTTGGTGATAGGATCTGGATGCAGTGGTTGGTCCATATCTCCTGGAGTATTGTTAATTCTCGCTGCAAGGCCTGACAGTTGAGCTTTAGCTCGCTCAATAAGTAGTGTAGCCTGGGATGGCTCTTGAGGGTTGCTGAGATAGGAGGAGGTCTCGACGATTTTACAACCTTGTATGGCATTGTTTGCAAGCTCGAGGGTATCTGCTGCTTTGTCCATGACTTGTTCAACAGAATCTGAGTAGTGACTCGCTTCTTGGGAGCTGGAGGGGTTTGAGTTGGTGCCATGATGTGAGTTCCACATGGAGTTGTGTTCACGGGTACGAATGCGAGAGGGTACTTGAAGAGTGAGGGCAGAAGAAGGGTCTATGGCATGGGCGATGTTGAGGTAGTGTCTTGATACACTGTTCTTGGGGGAGGTGGGGGTCTTTATAGGCTTCTTCTCTGTAGGGTCATCGAGTATTTGGTCTTCTTCAGCTAGGGTGTCTTCATAGATCCTTGATATTGCATCTGCAAGGACATTGTCCTTGCCAGGTCTGTGTATGATATCGAAATCATAAGATTGCAGCAACATGCGCCATCTAGTTTGGCGGTAAGGTAGGTCAGTCTGCTTCAGGAAAAAGGATAGTGCCTTGTTGTCAGATACAACAGTTAACTTGGTGCCATATGGAATCGGATGGAATGCCTCAATGGCATCCACAAGAGCCAAAAGTTCCAATTCATGGACAGGGTAGTGCAGATGACTTGTTGCAAACTTTCTGCTGTGGAATGCGGCAGGGTATGCTTTCTCTGGGGAGGGTCCTTGGCCAACCCATGCTCCTGATCCAACGTTAGAGGTGTCAGTAATGAGGTATATTAGATCAGCTGATGTCTCATATGAGATGGGGCGGAGCGGAATTGTCTCCTTGGCCAGGCGCTTAACCTGTTTGAAGGCTTCCTCATGCAGGGGTCGCCATTCAAACACATCTTGGGAAATTAGGTCCAAGAGGGGGGCAGTGGTGGAGGCAAGGTGTGGAAGGAACTGTGCATGATATATCACAACTGCAATAAAGGTCTGAACCTCTTTTTTCGATTTTGGTGTGGGCCAGTCTTGGATGGATCGAATTTTTCAGGGTTTGCATGATTTCCTTTTTCATCTATAACATGTCCGAGGAGTGAGAGCTTGGTGGCGAAGAATTTGCACTTGGCTGGTGATGCTTTGATTTGATGCTGCTTCAGTCTTCCCAAAACTGATCTGATGTGCGAAATATGGTCCTCAACTGTTTCTGAGTAGATGGAAATGTCATCCATGTATGCCCAAACGAATCTTCCTATAAATCCATCTAGGACAAACTCTATAACTCTCATAGCTGTAGCAGGGGCGTTGGCATCTCCTTGCAGCATAACTCTGCATGCAAAGGATCCAAAAGATGTCTTGATGGTGTTGTATTTCTCATCGCTGGGGAGAACTTGAATTTGGAAGTACCAGTTTACTAGGTCTATAGTGGATCTGAACTTTGCTCTAGCAACAGTTCTGAGTATCATGGCTTGGTTGGGAATCGCTCCATGGTCCTTGATAGTAAAATCATTCCTGGGTACAAGGTCTGCAAGCGGTCTGATTTCGCCATTGAGTTTCAGCTTAGGGAATAAGTTGACTGGGTTGTGTGCCTCGCTTGGGTCAATGATTCCTTTAGCTTTCCAGTCCTCGATCAGTACTCTGTATGCTGGCATGATCTTGTCAGGGAATGTGGAGAATCTGGGATTATGGGCCAAGGTTGTGTCTTTCAGCTGGATGTGGTGGTTGACATCTCTCAAGGGTGCTAATTCCGCTGTCTTCTTGCCAGGGAATACTGTAGGAAACTCGGAAATGAAGTTAGGGGCATCTACTTCATTCATTGCTGAAAATCGTGCATGGGTTGCTTTCTTGCAGGTCAAGGTGATTCCTTTGTCAGGGAAGGTGATAATAGATTTTCCGCAATCTATAATAGCATGGTGTGCTGTAAGGTAAGGCATTCCTAGTAAGATATCATAGTTGTCCAGGGAACAGACTAGGGCTTCAGAGATATCGCCGCTTTCTTTGTCAATCTGTAGGACAGGCTTTGCAACATAGTTGATTGCTGAGCGTGATCCTTTGACTGCTATCTTCAGGTTGATAGGGGTCTCGAGGTCTCTGGTAGGGATTTGGTGGGTGGTGACAAACCTTCCTGATATCAAGTTGTCTCCTGTGGTTCCTGTATCGAATAGTGCCTTTGCTTTGTGGCCATACTCTGTGATGTATGCTTCGAGGGCTTGGGATTGAGTTCCCCTAGGTCCTGCATGGTTTGTGGTAACCGTAACTAATTCCTTCACATGGGGATCGTCTTCCTGGGTGTGGTATGTTCTCCTGACATTCTGGGGTCTCCTGGTTCCTCCATGGCCTCCATTTCCTCGCTGCTGGATGCTCCTATGCTTCTTCTTCTCAAAGCAGTTATCGGAGTAGTGTCCATGTTTTCCACAATAGTAACAGTTATTGTCTCTTCTGCGCCGATCCTTTTCAGCCTGTGATACTCTTGGGTGCTGAGAGGTATTGTTAGAGAACCTTGATTGATTTCGCTGGGTGTTGTTCCGGGGGCACTTGGATGCTTGTTGGGAAACTGCATTAGAGGTTGCATTTCCTTGACGATTTCCATAGAGTCCTGTAGAGTAGGCAATTGCATCTCGCTTTTCCGCTATTTCTACTAGCTGGTCAAAGGAGGTATCTGAAGTGATGTGTGGCTTCACTTCTCACTTGAGTTTGATATATATGGCATCTAGGAGTCTCTACTTCGCTGAATAGTCCGAAATTGTTCCAGGGGGGAGACTGTCTCTCAAGGTTTCAAGTCTAATTACTATATCGGTAATCTGTGCTATTTTTCCGCTGGTAGTTTGCTTGACTTGTAGCCACTGTTCATAGATGGTATCAGTGGATGTGGAAGGAAGGAAGTAGGCCTCGAATTACTGTTTGAGTCCAGCTTCTGTGTGGTCTCCTTGGGAAGTTTCTTATTGGGTAAATTTATCGAGGGCTTTCTCTCTGCAATAGGCTCCATAGTATTGCAGGGCTTCAGGGGCATCGTCAGTTATGCCAAAGCTGGCGACGTATCAACGGACTGAGTTGAACCATGAGTTGATTCTCAATGGGTCTCGATCTTTTCCTTCTCTTGTGAATATAAATGGTGCTGGCCATTTTGGAGGATTATTTCCCTCTGGGGGGACTGACTTGGCGATGGGTGCGGGGCTTGGATTGCTTGGTGGACTTCGTGGACTAGGTGGTCTTGGTGGACTAGGTAAATCGTCTGGTGCAGGTTTTGGTTCTCTTGGTTCTCTTGGTAGACTAGGTGGTCTATGTGGCGAAGCTGGGGGTACTGGTCCTGGAGCGTCCTCTGGACCGGAATCTGATTCTGATTCTGAGTTTGGTTCTTTCTTGGATTGGACTTCTTGGTGGAGCTGTTCTTGGACTTGTTCTTGGAATTGGGCTTGGGCTTGGGCGTGATCTTGGGCTTGGTCTTGGTCTTCTTCTTCGCTGCTGCTGCTGCTATCTACTGAAGATAGTTCTGAGTCCTCAGATGGTGGTACAGGTGGGAGTATTGGCGCTGGACTTTGGGGTCCTGAGGAAGATGCCACCGGTCCTCTAGTGAAGTGCCTTCTGGTCTCTCTTGGAAGCGAAATGTTTGCTAGCTAGGGTGAGCTGGTCTCGCCAGGAGTCCGCTCAAGGCCTTCTTGGAAACAGGGAGGTGTACTAGTACTGCAGGGTCAAGGTAGGCGAAGGGTAATCAGTCCTCTGCCGAAGATCAAAGGTATACTTGAGTCTAGGTCAAAAAATGTAACCTACTCCCAAGTATCTTGAGAATCTCAAAGTGACTCTGAAGATACTGGAAGGATAGGGGGAGAAGCGTCGTTGGATATGTCTTCAATAGACAAGGTAAAAGGTATGGGACTAATAGAGTAACCGTTCAACTTGTAGTATTAAAGATGATAGTCCTGTGAGGCTTGAGAGTCCGAATCCTTAAGGGATTGTAGGCTCTTAAATACAAAAGATTGTAGCTAGGAAAACTAAACAAAAGCGCAAACATCCTGTCCAACAAACATGCTACCAGAGGCAGCATACCAAGGTAACCATATTCCAAAAACAGAGGGTTAAAAGCGACAGGATGGAGCTAACAAAACAAGTAATGGAAGCCAAACAGGAAGGAACTAGAGATCGCTACTACTATACAAATCCAGCAGGTATAGCAGGAGGATAGCGATACCCAAATGGGTAGAAGCAAGGAGGGGTAGTGGTAAGCGCAACAAGGAAAGAATAACCAGTTAGGAAGTCATAACCAAGTAGGGAGGGACAACCAAATAGTAGCGCTTATCAGGTATAAACCCAAATAAGTAATAACCAACATCAAGTCAGTAGTAATTGTACAAACATAATAGGAGTCCGTTACACATAGTAGGATTCCGTTATAAACTCCTACCTTGAGTCATAGTATACATTCTCCATACTATCCAATTCACAAAATAGGTCCTGTGCGCTAATAGCGTTATAGGTATGAAACCCCTGGCTCATTCATGTAGTAAGGTGGGAAAGTTATAACATCATATGACCTCACAATCGTGAGTTATAAAACAATAAATATAAATTAAACCAATTAATATCTTAATCATGAATGATGGCACAAATCGGGAGACCTCTGAAACATTTCATAATACTAAGTCACGATTGTGACAATAGCTCCTCTCTCCCCTCAGCTTGAGTCCCATCAAGCTATTTTCTTAGTTTAATTATTTGGTTCCCAAGTCTTCTCATGTTACGATGGACCTTTCTCAAATTTGGACCGTTATACGTAACTGTTTCCTGACCATCTCTAGCGTCTGTTCTGCTTCCTCGATTGTTTATTTTTGAAGGGCAATAGTGGCTTGTTGCGCTTCTAGGGTCTCCTCAAGTTGTATAAGGGTTTCTTGCGCTTCGTCCAATTATCTTTCCCAACCTGGAATTTTCGTGTATAGGCATTCAATATCTCCCAGCGTGTGTTGGCATTCTGTCTCATGGTTTCTTGTTTCTTTGCCCCTCTCCTACCGCCCCCTCCTAGCTTTTGTGCATTAAGAGTCCTTCTTGCTCAGTTCTTGTCTTTTCCCACAAGCCTAGGGGTAGTATTCCGTCTGGATCTTCGCATCCCAGTAGGCTCGACAATTGTTCTGCTAACACTCCTCCAAGCTTGTTTCAGAATGTTGTTCCTTAGGCTAGTAGCTATCCCGTTCCTTGTCTCTGCTATGGACGTTGCAAGCTCATTATAGCATGCACTCTAACTTATCGCATTGTGTTTGGCTGCCCTTTGCCTATCCTCCACCATTGCATATCCTGGTATAGGTGGTGTGATTCCTCGCATTAGGTCTTCCCAACTGTCGTTCAGTATTTCGTGTTTGAATTCTTCTCAGCCTTGGCATATCAGGGTATCGTTCGTGAAATTCTTTGATTGCATTTTCTGCGTAGTAGATGTTTTCTGCCAGGTACCAAACTTTATCATGATCAGGAGAATATCTTGTCCACTTGGCGCGATACTGAAGTTTTCCATAATGTAGTAGTATATCGACTATTACTTTGAGATTGTATTCTGTTTCCCATTCAATTTCGATTGGTGATGCCTGTGAGTATATGTTTGATGGAAATCTTAGTCTAAGTAAGATTCTAGGAGTGAGATGTGAATGGTGTTGTGTACTTTCATCAATGAAGGAAAGTGCAGTTTATATGCACTGCTCCCCACTCTCGCCAAAATTTTTAAAGGTACCATTTTCTTATAGTACCGCTTTCTGAATCGTCTTGTGGTTCTCACATTCCTTGGAATGAACCATACTATGTCTCCTGACTTCAAATACGGATTGTGTTATCAATGTCGTTTGTAATTTTCCTTTGTGTTGAAGTTATGCAGCAACAATTTCCTTGTGTATGGTTTCTTGACATTAGTCCATCTGGTTTGCTACTATCTTCTGATCCAGTATCAGATAACCACTTGTTTCTTGCTTCAGGTATTGTCCATAATTTGCAAAGAAGGATGTTGTCTTATTGTTTCTTATTGACCGTAGTTAAATGCAAACTCCGCAAAAGGAAAGAATTCATTTTAATAATCCAATTGATAATTGACGTGTTATCGGGGTAGCTAATTCGATACTGTTGAATTATCTAGGCCGTGCTCGTATCGAGAAAATCAGAGAACTGTCAGGAAAGCTCGGTAAAAGGTATGATGAAATAAAAAAGATTTCTCGAAGGGTGATCAGCTGAATAACTTGATATATTGTTAAGGTCTCTTCTCCGTTGCTTCATAATCCCTTAATTACTGGGGAATGCTAACTATTGATACACTTTTTCCCAGTACTTCACTTGGCAATATAAAGAAGTATCCTGAGAGACTTCGGCCATAGTCTTTAAAAGTGCGAACACAGTTTGACACTGAAGATGTATGACCCCACTACAGCAAATGATCCCCCGGACTGTCTATTTCTCTGAGTGTGTCAAGCACTCCACCAGAAGATAGCCATCGATCTCTTTGCCTAATGAACTAAGTTCAAGTTGATGCCACCCATTTGCGAACATTATACAGAATACCAGGTGATCAGTCTGGATGGCTGTTTTTCATGCATATATGCACTCATGTGCAGATGCATTCGGATTATCATGAATTCTGAATACGTAATAGATCCACTTGGATAAATTACTCTATCATCTTTCACCAAGGCTGTGTAGTTCTGGATACGATCCTACTTCTTGCCAGTGTAGGTTGTAGTCAATATAGTCACCTCCCGGCGCTATATACCATCACATCTTTAGACTCGAAAGTCTAGTCCATATCCCATATGTGTAACATGACGTATGCTCGAAGGTATTATTCCAGTATAGCATTTGACCTTTTAGTCAGTCCATCCGTTTGATCATAGTAGGCTGTGCTTAGCTTCCTTTCGATTCCCAGCCTTTGGGCTATCTCTTTCCATAAGTAAGAGGTGAACAGTGTTCCCTTTTCGGTGATATAGTCTTTTGACAGTCTATGTAGTCGAAAGATTTCTTTCGCGAAGTTTTGTGCGAATTGTTTTGTTGTCACATCTTTCTAACATGAAATGAAACCTCTCATCTTTGTCAGCCTGTCAATGACTACTAGGATAGCACTGTAGTCCTCAGACTCTGATAAATCCCTTATGAAGTGCATAGATATCGATTTCCATAGTGTATCTAGTGCTTTGTTGGATTGAAGTTGAACATAAGGCGCATGTCGTTATGATGTCTTTCACAGACAAAAGTCTTAGTTTTTGATATATCTTTTTACAGTGTCTCGAATTCCAGGCTGGGAATAACTGCGGCTTATAATCTCCGCAGTTTTCACGGTTCCTCTATGTCCAATGTGTGGAAGGTGGTAATTCTTACTCATCAGTTCCATTCTTATCGCTTTTCCTTCTGGTAAACAGACTTTGTTCTGGTACAATAGACATTCATGTTTCCCTTGACATAGCCCCAAGGCTTCATCTGTCATTTCTTTTATTATGTCTTCCAGCACTTTCAGTATCTCTTGTATGTGGGGATCCTTCCCACTCTGTTCTGTGAGCTTCCTTATTCCTTCTTCAGGGAAGCTTACTGTCTCCTTTTCCTGAATTTTCATCCCCTTGAAATGTTTTTCTTGGGGTAACAATATCCTGCGCCTCAGTTTGATCCTATTGTCGACTTCTTCTGGTGTTTCATGACTTCTCCTCGTCAATGCAACTGGTTTGCTGCTATCTTTGCCTGGCCGATATTCAATCCACTGGTTGTCTTGACTTAACTTCTTACTCCACCGGAACAGTCGTGTGTTAAGATCCTTGGTCATCATGAATTGAACCAGGTTCTTATGTTCCGTCAGGATTCAAGTCCTATGGTGACTTCCCAATACATATTTTCTACATTCCTTGAGTGCCTGTACTATGGCAAATAGTTCTTTGTTGTGGATATTATAATTGCTTTGCGCATTGGTCATCGTCTTTGATCAGAAGGCTAATAGTAACCACTTGTCTTCCACACATTGTTGCGATATAATTCCCATACAAACATATTTCGAAATATCGGTTTCGATCATTATAGGTTTTTCCGGGTTGTAATGTGTCAGAACTGGGG
This sequence comes from Tuber calosporum, assembly GCA_003316355.1. Classification (NCBI taxonomy): domain Eukaryota; kingdom Fungi; phylum Ascomycota; class Pezizomycetes; order Pezizales; family Tuberaceae; genus Tuber; species Tuber calosporum. The sequence goes on along the minus strand of QFET01009792.1, from coordinate 8,305 downwards.
CGGAGGTTATCTTTCTCCTCATCGTGTCGAAAGCCTCACTCTCTTCGGTTCCCCATTTCTATTTGGCGTTCTTGTTTGTAAGATTATATAACGGTTTTGCATATCGGCAGAACGCTTCTATGAATTCTCAGTAATAGTTGCTGAATCCCATGAATCTCTGGATGTCTATTTTGTTATTGGCTATTGTCTATTCCCAGATGGCATCCGTTTTGATCAGATCCACTCGGACTCCTTCTTGGTCTCTAATAAACCTTAAGTATTCCACCTCAGTTTGTGTAATTCCCACTTTGTAGGCTCAATCCTCATTCCGGATTTTCCTCTTGCTTCCAGAATCTGTCTGACGCCTTTGTGGTGTTGTTCTATTATTTCTCAAAACACCAACAGGTAATCCAAATATACTATGCAGCATATATCCAGGAATCCGTGTAACGTTTTTTATGATCCATCTCTGGAATGTTGCCGGTGCGGTGGTTAGGCTAAATGGTATTACCAAATTTATGTAAGTACCATATCGTGTTACAAAAGTGGACTTCTATTTGTCTCACTTCTTCATTCGCACGTTTTGTTATGCATCCTTAATATCCAACTTGATAAAGTTTCTGGTACTGCTCAGCCTGTACAAGGCTTCCCTGATCAGGGCGAGTGGGTACCGAACTTTTTTCATGACTCTATTAAGTCCTCTGTAATCCACGCACAATGGTAACATTCCGTCCTTCTGTTTGACCAAGAGGATAGGTGCTCCTGTTTCCGTGAAGAAGTCTCCTATTGTCACGATTGGTGACTAAGCAAAGCAGGATTTCGCATGACTCATAGTTATGAGTCACAAGTTTGTTATATTTCGCAATATGACTCATTAGAGGTCATGGGGTTTCACATGATGCACAATTGTGCAATCATGGTTATGTTGTAATTGGTTGATCGTGCGCATGACTCACATTTGTGAGTTATATGATGTAATGATTTTCGCACATGACTCATACTATGAGTCATGGGTTTCATGCATATGACCACTTTTAGGCACATGACTTATTTTATGAGTTATCATTGGTTGGCACGCGGCGCAGTTGACTCAGACGAGTCAGCTGATGGATTTCATACTATGACTCACTATGAGTCATAGAGGTCGTGTGACTCACAGGTATGAGTCACCAGGGTTAGGGTTGAGGGAAGAGTGCCTATATAAGGACCTCTAGGCGACCAGTAGTTAGGACTCTTCATGCAACCATCTAAGTTCTTTCCTATACAATTACTTTACCTCTTTACCGTTCCATTCCCCTATTGGCGTTGTGCGATATCAACCATAGGGTTCAGCTATCAAGACAACGTAGGCATAGGCCTAAGAGCAATAGTGGAAATCTGCCTAGTACTACTCGTTGCAATAGTACTCCTACCCTGGTGGCTCATATTAGCGCCATACCCCATACCGGACTATAACAATTGCCCGGTCATATTCATCCAACCCGAAGAGAAGTAGTTACCTATTGCAAAACCAGCTTCCAGCATAGGATCGTAACATTTCGTTGCGTCACCTAAGCAACACCTAACTACAAAACGGCATACTCTACAGACAATGACATCGACCTCATGGAGGGAGAAATCGATACCCCAACACTTGGTCCCGTACTTGAAGCAGTAATTATCACTAATCTATCCAGTACCCAGTCACAAAGAACCACAAGTCCGGTGACACCTGAGCCGGCCTCACCAACAGGATCTCTGGAAACCGAAACCCCAAGACCAGAAAGGATGTCAGCCCTGGGACCAGCAACTGCCGGTGGTGAAGCAGGAATCCAACTAGCAGGATTTACAACTGCAAAATTCCAAGAGATCCTGACTCTGATAAACAACCTGCGAGAAACAACCAACAACCGCATCACGGTCAAGAAACCCCCTACCTTCCATGGAACAAGGACCAAACTGAGAACCTTCTTAGTGCAATGCCAATTAAACTTTGAAGCGACACAAGAAACACGACATACGGAATGCATTACCTACGTCAAGAGCTTGTTAAGGGATGCAGCAGTAAGCTGGATAACCCCATTTGCAGAAGGACGCAAGCCGGAGACCTGGACAACATATGAAGATTTCACTACAGCCCTCAAAGACCAGTTTGGGAATGTGGATGCGGAAAATGCAGCTAGGACAAAACTCGACCACCTGAGGCAAGGCAAGGAACCAGTCACGGAATACTGGAATGACTTTCGCCTCACAGCTACTGACGCAATTGAGGATTATGGTAAACTAAGATGCAAATTCCTTAAAGAAATTAACCGAACGCTCTATGACGCATGGGCAGCGGACCACATGGTGGCGGAAAATGTCGATGCCCTTGCAGCCTGGGCAATCGAAAAAGAAAACCGGATCAACATGATCAAGCACCTTCAAGGAAACAACAGTACCTTTATCCAACAACAAGAAACGCCCAGGAACAGTAACAGAACCTGGAAGTCGGGCAACAATATTGAAACCCGAGGCGACCCAATGGACCTGGATGCTACCAGAAGGCGTCCACGACTAAACCTCTCACGGGCTGAATTCACAAGAAGAAGGGACAAAACCTATGCCTAGGATACGCCAGACCTGTGCACAGATTCAGTAATTGCCGAAATGCAAGAGATGAGAAGGACTATACTAGGCAGTTCAACAGCAAGACCAACAATAATCGCTGGAAAACCATGAACCAACCTACACGAAATGTAGATCAGAGAAACACCTGAAGAGTCAGGAAACGAAGAAAGTCCCCAGTAAGGGATGGGCTGCCGGACAACAAAAGCAAAACCATTGGATTCGGTAACATCTACATGGCACTTACAAACATGGAAACATTGGTACAAGAAAAAGACCATGCCATGGTCAAAATGCGTTTACATGGCAAGGGCAAGACAATCATCATCAACGGCATGATTGACTAGGGCGCTACAGAAAACTTTATTGACAAGGAATTCAGCAACAAACACGACATACGAACAAAGAAAGTGAAAGAAATACCCTAAATCTACCTTGCGGACGGGTAGCCAAGCGCTATGGGACCAATTACCCACATAGCGGAAGTACCTATGGACATCGGCAGCCATAGGGAAGTGGCAACCTTCCAAATCGCAGATCTACCAAACCATGAGGCAGTATTAGGTCTGCCATGGTTAAGAAGACACAACCCCAAGATAGATTGAGAAAACAACAAGATCACCTTTGATAGCGAGTGGTGTACCAGAGTATGCCTCGAAAGTTCGCCAGCAGGGGACTTAGTCCCTGAATCGGAAGCCCTGGAAGAGAACTTGGAAATACAGTTCTCCACGATCCAGGCCAAGGATGTCCAGAACATCAAAATCCAAAGATTGTGCAATATGGACACACTCCCTACCCAGGGATCAGCTAAGACTGCAGGACATGACCTGTCTGCAGACGAGAGAATTACGATACCGGCAAAAGAACAAGGAATCGTCAAGACCGGGTTAGCTATAGGACTACTAGAAGGAACCTATGGGCGGGTGGCTCTACGCAGCGGATTGGAAGTTAAACACCAGCATACTGTCAATGCAGGAGTAATCGACGCTGACAATACAGGTGAAGTCAAGGTAGTCATGGTCAACCTGGGAAAGGACAGTTACACAGTTGAGCCGGGAGACCGCATCGCACAGTTGATATGCGAAAAGATTGTCATAGGACAATGTGAAGAAGTGGAGCAAGTGCCTCCTACTACTATGAGAGGCGCAGCAGGGTTTGGAAGTACGGACCACCCAAAACGCCAAACGATTGAAATCAATGAGATCTCCGCTACGTTATTCGGCAAGTTCTACCGTAGAGGTGAAGTCACAGGAATCCTCAAGTGGGATTATAAGACAAACGAGCCTACCTGGATCGAAAGGATCAATATCAGCACCGAATTGGCTATCAAGGCCAAGAAAGGACTAGAAAAAGATAAAACCGGGGACATTGTGCCAAGGGAATACCACCAGTACCTGGACATGTTCAAGGAAGAGGAAGAAACTCGGCTACCACCCCACCGACCAAAGGTCGACTTGGATATCAACCTCAAAAAAGGAGAAACAGTACCAGCAAGAAAGCTATACCCATTGGGTGAAAAAGAGCTGGTGGAACTAAGAGAATACATCAGGGTCAACAAGAACCGGGGCTGGATTCGAGACTCTTATGCAAACGGGGGATCACCGATCCTGTTTGTTAAGAAAAAAGACGTCAAGCTAAGGCTATGCGTGGACTACTGAGGGCACAACGAAGTCACCAAACGAGACCGATATCCCCTACCACTGATTGGAGAAGCCCTCGATAGGCTTAGGGAGCTAAGGTCTTTACTAAACTAGACATCCGAAACGCATATCACAACATCACAATCAAACACGAGGACGAATGGAAAACAACCCCTACCACCAAATACAGTATATACGAATTTACAGTCATGCCATTCGGAGTCAAAAACGCACCTGCAGCGTTTCAGCGATGGGTCAATAGGATCCTCAGCAGGTTTCTGGATATCTATTGTATCGTCTATTTAGATGATATTCTGATATATTCAGAAAACCTGGAACAACACCGAACCCATGACAGGATGATTATGGAATCCTTGGAAAAAGAAGGGCTGATCCTGAAGCCATCGAAGTGTGATTTTCACAAGGAACAAACCTAATACCTAGGCTTCATCATCAACAAGGACGGAGTCAGTGTTGCTCCTATCAAAACAAAAGCAATATGGGAATGGAAACCACCCGAAAGCAAGAAAGGAATACAGTGCTTTATGGGATTCTGCAACTTCTATCGACGATTCATACAAGGATTTAGCCGTATAGCTAAACCACTCTATCAACTGACGAAGAAGGACTGCAAATAGAACTGGATTGAGAATCAACAAAAAGCATTCGATGAATTTTGCAGGCGACTTACTTCAGCCCCACTACTGGTACACTACGATCCAACCCAGGAAATCATGATCAAGACCGACGCTTCAAAATATGTATGCTCAGGCATTCTATCACAGAAGGGGAGCGATGGAAAATGGAGGCCAGTGGCATACCGTTCAAAAACAAAGACGCCCGTGGAATGCAACTACGATATCCACGACAAAGAGCTCTTAGCCATTGTTCAAGCCTTGAAAGAATGGAGTTGATATGCAAAAGGAAGCAGATACCAGGTCCTGGTCCTCACAGACCATAAGAACCTGGTACCATTGACCACGACAAAAGAGCTCAACGACGGAAAAATCCGATGGAGCAAGACTCTCAGTCAATACGATATCAAAATACAATACCGACCCTGAACGGAAGGGGGCAAACCAGATGCCCTTACAAGGAGAACAGAAGATGTCCCGAAAAAGAATGACAAGAGAATCCAACAAAAACATAGGATCCTACTCCCAAAAGAACAATACTTCGAAGCCATGGAAGTGGTGAAGTTTGTCACTGCAGATTTTGGCATCCGAGAAGCAAGCACGAAAGACAGACAGATAAGAGCAATCCAGGAAGCCCTGAGGAAAGGAGAGAAAGAAATGAAAGAAGTGGCTTAGGGGCATGTGAATGGAAGGAAGGATGCCTATGGCATCAAGGAAAGATTTGGGTACAAGAACACAAAGAGATCAGAACCCAAGTCATACGACAAAATCACGATAGCCCAGCAGTTAGGCATGGCGGAACCAGCAAAACTACAGAACTACAATCTCGACAATATTATTGGCCAAAGATGCGGGATGACATAAAGAGATATGTCAAGAATTGCGATATATGCCAAAGGACGAAAGCGATAAGGCACGCGCCCTATGGACTACTACAACCGAACGAGGAGCCACACCAACCATGGAAATCGATAGCAATGGACTTCATCACGGACCTGCCGAAATCAGACGATTATGACGCCATCCTAGTGGTCATTGACAGCTTGACAAAAATGAGCCAGTTCATACCCAGCAACAAGAATATGAACACCAAAGAATTTGTTAAGATATTGCTACAGGAAATATCCTGACTCCATGGACTACCACAAGATATCATCACCGATAGAGGTACGCTATTTACATCAGACTTATAGAAAGAGACTACAAAATCCTTAGGGATTGAACGAAGAATGAGCACCGCCTTCGATCGACAAATGGACGGACAAACTGAAAGGACGAACGGAATACTGGAACAATACCTAAGGGATTATGTCAACTATCTGCAAGATAACTGGGGGGAATTACTACCATTAGCGGAATTTGCATACAACAATGGACGACAACAAACTATTAAGACCACACCCTTCTACGCAAACTACGTGTAACGGAATCCTATTATGTTTCTACTATTACTACTGACTTGATGTTGGTTATTACTTATTTGCATTTATACCTGATAAGCGCTACTATTTGGTTGTCCCTTCCTACTTGGTTATGCCTTCCTAACTGGTTATTCTTTCCTTGTTTCGCTTATCCCTACCCCTCCTTGCTTCTACCCAGTTGGGTATCGCTATCCTCCTGCTATACCTACTGGATTTGTATAGTAGTAGCGATCTCTTGTTCCTTCCTGTTTGGATTCCATTACTTGTTTTGTTAGCTCCATCCTGTCGCTTTTAACCCTCTGTTTTTGGAATATGGTTACCTAGTTATGCTTCCTCTGTTAGCATATTGTTGGACAGGATGTTTGCGCTTTTGTTTAGTTTTCCTAGCTACAATCTTTTGTATTTAAAGAGCCTACAATCCCTTAAGGATTCGGACTCTCAAACCTCACAGGACTATCATCTTTAATACTACAAGGTGAATGGTAACTCTATTAGTTCCATACCTTTTACCTTGTCTATTGAAGACCTATCAATCGACGCTTCTCCCCCTATCCTAATAGTATCTTCAGGGTCCCTTTGGGATTCTCGAGATACTTGGGAGTAGGTTACACTACGGACAACATCCGTAACATGAGGTGATAGGCCACATAATACTAAAGGAAACCACCGAAAAGGAAGAGATGGGACAGCTGCACAGTATCCTACGTGAGGAAATGGTCTGTGCACAATTACTATAAAAAGAAAACTACGATCGACACAGAAAACCCGATCCGAATCTCCACTCATGCGACATAGTGTGGTTATTGCCAAGGAATATAAGGACCACAAGACCATGCAAGAAGCTGGATTACAAGAAAATCAGACCATTCAAGATCCTTACGAAGGTGGGCACAAGTGCCTATAAATTGGCCTTGCCCCAACATATGAAGGTCAACAACACCTTCCACATCTCACTTCTCGAACCATACCAAGACAATCAGTTTCCCTCACAAAAGCAATCACCACCACCTCCAATCGAGATAGAGGGAGAAAGCGAGTACGAACTCGAAGAAATCATTGATTCACGCATACACCGAAAACTCCTACAATACAGAGCCATGTGGACCGGCTACTTACCAGAACGCGACAAAACTTGGTACCCTGTGGAGAACTTCAACAATGCCAGCATCGCCATTGAACGTTTCCATCAGCAGTACCCAGGAAAGCCCCGTGAGGGTTACAGTCAAAATCAAACCCACGCTGCAAGACCCAACGCCATTGGGTCCAGGCGAAGGCTGGGGCGATAGCCCCAGGGCTACTACGCCTACCAGCCCGCCATACGCTACCCAGGAAGAAAGGGAAAAGCAGGCAGCACACAACGCTCTTTCGTGGACTGCCTGTTACGATGATTACTGCAATACTCATGTACGCGATAAGGAAGGAAGCAATTGGTTTCCAGGACAGCCCAAGTTGCGCTAACCGCAACAACCACACAAGGAGACATCCTGGAAACACTGTTTCAAGGACACTTGTCGTACTCACAGACACGACAAAATCGATGCTGGGTTTTACCTAAGACGAACAGGGGAAGAAGCACCCCTTTCGGAAAACAATGCACGGATTAGGAAAAGAAAATAACTGTGAGGACACAGTTGGAGGGAGAGGGGGGCGAAAAAACTGAAATCGAGACGATCCCCGACAAAGAGAGTTTGCAAACACAATTGCAAGGGCTACGTGAACAACTTGGCACCGCCTAAGCCACAATCGAGGCACAAAGAACTGATTTGCGGATATATCAGAGAATGATTGATGACCGGGACTGGACTATTAGGGCGGCACACACCACCTTAGAGGAAGTCCGGAGGAACTACCAGTCGGCCGAACATCAAGTTCGGAAATTGAAAATGGAATTGCGCAGGTTTGGAGAAAGCCTGACGAAGATGGGACGTTAAGCCTGAAGGGACTCATGCTTAAGGGAGAGAGGAGCTAATGTCACGATTGGTGATTAAGCAAAGCAGGATTTCGCATGACTCATAGTTATGAGTCACAAGGTTGTTATATTTCG
>QFET01009789.1:0-29476 GCA_003316355.1 Tuber calosporum | reverse complement strand
AGTAGGTATAGCAGGAGGATAGCGATACCCAAATGGGTAGAAGCAAGGAGGGGTAGTGTTAAGTGAAACAAGGAAAGAATAACCAGTTAGGAGGTCATAACCAAGTAGGATGGGACAACCAAATAGTAGCGCTTATCAGGTATAAACCCAAATAAGTAATAACCAACATCAAGTCAGTAGTAATAGTAGAAACATAATAGGATTCCGTTACAATTGCAGGCTCTGTAAATACAAAAGGTTGTAGCTAGGAAAACTAAACAAAAGCGCAGACATCCTGTCCAACAACATGCTAACAGAGGGAGTATAACAAGGTAACCATATTCCGAAAATAAAGGGTTAAAAGCGACCGGATGAAGCTAACAAAAAAGTAATGGAATCCAAACAGGGAGAAACAAGAGATCGCTACTACTATACAAATCCAATAGGTATAGCAGAGGATAGCAATACCCAAATGGGTAGAATCAAGGAGGGATAGTGATAAGCGATACAAGGAAAGAATAACCAGTTAGGAAGTCATAACCAAGTAGGAAGGGACAACCAAATAGTAGCGCTTATCAGGTATAAACCCAAATAAGTAATAACCCAAATCAAGTCAGTAGTAATAGTGGAAACATAGTAGGATTCCGTTACATTCTCCTTAAAAGAAATTAAACAAACAAAACAATAAGGAATATCCTAAAGGGCTTAATGACCAACCCACCTTTGAAGCATTCCACTCAATTTCAAAACATATAACTTAATTAGTAAACATATATCCATCACTGGTGTTAGGTCCTTACACCTTTATAAGCCCCACAGTAGTGAAGACAATACCATGAAGGAATTAGCTTTCCATCTTAGATTCGTCCAAGGTAGAGAGTGTTGTGCAGGTATTGGATTCTAAGTAGACTTAGTCTTGAAGGGGTTTCCAAAATCTGTCATGGTCAAGCCCAGGTGAGAGGGGGACATAGTTTGGTTTCTGTAGTGTCCAGGTATAGAAAGTCTCGCCATGGGACCAAGGGAGTCTGAACGGTATAGATTCATTTTATGTATCGAACCAGTAGGATCTGATTAGGGTGGTGGTGTCTTCTAGGTTGTAGAGGGGTAGCCATGTTGCTTCGATTTCGTCATAGCCTTTCCAAACGATCAAGAACTGGCTTTTTCTACGATAGATTCGATCTTTGAGTATCCATTCGATTTCCCATTGCTCTTGTCCACTAGCATCAATGGTGACTGGTTCTTTGGATAAGGGTGTAGGTGTTCCTGGGAAGAGAAAGGGGTTGGGTCTTAGGTAAATGCGAAGATGGCTGCGATGCATCCATGGGTGGATTCCTGCCATCACTGGAGGGAGTATGAGTTTGTAGTTGTTATGTCTGTCAGGTTCTTCGCTTACTGAGAAGGGTCCTAACCCAGGTTCAACTAGTTTGTGATTTCGTCCAACCTTATGGACATAGGGTGCTGACTTGAGGATAACTTCAGTTTCGTTATGGATGATTGCAGGTCCATCCTTTCTTCTGTTTTCACTGGAGGTAGTTTGGCGTGCCCTGGCCTTTTATGTGCATCTCTGGCAAGTTATTGATTCTTCATGATGTGTGACGCAATCTCGTCTGCTGCAGGTACAGAAATGGGTAGAACTCTGATACTAGGAAGGAGGTTTGGTAGTCTGCCAAAGGTGATTTCGAAGGGGGAGAGTCCAGTGCTATCGCTGGGGGCTGCATTGATTGCAGTCTTGACATGAGGTAGGTGGCGAACCCACTTGGTACCTATAGGGTTGACATAGTTACTAAGGCATTAGCGAACAGTTCTGATTCTGCACTCAGTCTGTCCATTAGCCTGATAATAATATGCTGTAGCCATGTTGAGATCAGCATTAAGATTCACCATAAGCTGTGTCCAAAAGCGTGAGGTAACTTGGGGTCTGTGTCAGAGACAAGGGAGGTAGGGAAAGCATGAATGGGAAAACTCGCTCAATGAGGGTATGTGCAGTTTCGATTGCTGTGATGTTCTGGAAGACTGGTATGAAGTACGTAAAGCTACTGAATCGATCTAGGACAACCATGATAAGTTCAAGCTTGGAATCGCTAGGGAAGGGTCCTGCAAAGTAAATTGCAAGGGACGAGAATGGCTGCTTGGGGAGAGGGAGAGGGGTGACTGATCCTTCAGGGACAGTGGTAGGTTGCTTGTTGAGCTGGCATAAGTGGCATCTGAGGACATACTCTTTAGAATCGTTCCTAATGGAGAGCTAGTAGAAGTATCTTGAAGCAAATTCAAAACATTTATGTTAACCAATTTTTGGCATTTGTTCATGAGTAATGAGCACAATATCACTTCCGATGTTAGCACCTTGATAGCTTGGTTTATAGGGGACATAAGCACAGTCTCTACTTTTATACTTCCCCTTAATGCCGAGAACTCCATCATATAAAAGCCAGTCAGTGTGGTCGATAGCCTTGGTAACTACCTCAAGGAGAGGGTCATTCTGGGTAGCATTTCGAATGCAGGAGTACCACTTCCCTTTCATGTAGTTGGTAAGCTGAAAGGGGCGAAGGTCAAGCTGTGAAGAGGGCTGATTAAAGAAGCAGTCCTCATAATCGACACGTGCTTCAAGGGTAGGTAGATCCTGTCTTTGGTCAAAATCTGGTATTTTTCTTTCTTTTTTTTATCAATAACTGTATGAGAGAATGGGTAGCCATCATCATCCTGGAGGGGAGGTGGAACAGCCCATCTGTGTTCAGCTCGGCGCTTGGGATGATAAGGAGAGACAAAGTTGGAGGAAGAGTAGAGAGGAAAGGGTCCTGGAATATCACGACATCTGAGGGAAAGTATCTTGTATTCTTTTCATATATGAGGGTTTGGCATTTGTCCCTGACACAGGCAGTACAGGGCATGGCTCTAGGTCTATTACATTCAAGAAATCGGTCCAGTTCATTGACTGGGTGTAGAGGAGGGATTGGTGTGGGCTAAGGTTCAGGTTCAGTAGGTTTGCTGCTGGGGGCGATATTTCTAGTAGTGGTGACTGCAAGGGATTCCAATTGGGTGATTGAATCATGGATATGTTTAAACCAGTTGGTAATAGCATCTGGATGCAGAGGTTGGTCCATATATCCTAGAGTATTGTTAATTCTCACTGCAAGGCCAAACAGTGGAGCTTTAGCTCACTTAATAAGTACTGTGGCATGGGATGGCTCTTGAGGGTTGCTGAGATAGGAGGAGGTCTCAATAATTTCACAACCTTGAATGGCATTGGTTGCAAGCTCGAGGGTATCTGCTGTTTTGTCTATAGCTTGTTCAACAGAATCTGAGTAGTGACTCGCTTCTTGCGAGCTGGAGGGGTTTCAGCTGGTGCCAGGATGTGAGTTCCACATAGAGTGGTATTCAGGAGTAAGAATGCGAGAAGGTACTTGAAGAGTGAGGGCAGAAGAAGGTTTAGGGCATGGGCGATTTTAAGGTAGTGTCTTGATACACTGTTCATGGCTATGGAGGGGATCTTTATAGGCTTATTCTCAGTAGGGTCTTCAAGTATTTGGTCTTCTACAGCTGTGGTGTCTTCACAGATCCTTGATAGGGCATCTGCAAGGATATTGTCTTTGTCAGCTCTGTGTATGATATCGAAATCATAAGATTACTGGAACATGCACATTCTATTTTGGCGGTAAGGTAGGTCAGTCTGCTTCAGGAAAAAGGATAGTGCCTAGTTGTCAGACACAACAGTGAACTTAGTGCAATATAGAATCGGATGGAATGCCTCCATGGCATCCACAATCGCCAAAAGTTCTAATTCATGGACAGGGTAGTGCAGCTGACTTGTTGCAAACTTTCTGCAGTGCAATGCAGCAGGGTATGCTTTCTCAGGGGTGAGTCCTTGGCCAACCCATGCTCCTGATCAAACCTTACAAGCATCAGTAATGAGGTATATTGGATCAGCTGATGTGTCATATGAGATGGGGTGTAGTGGGATCGTCTCTTTGGCCAGCCGCTTAACCTGTTTGAAGGCTTCCTCATTCAGGGGTCGCCATTCAAACATATCATGGGAAATTAGGTCCGGGAGGGGGGCAGTGGTGGAGGAAAGGTGTGGAAGGAACTGTGCATGATATATCACAACTCCAATAAAGGTCTGAACATCCTTTTTTGATTTTGGTGAGGGCCAGTCTTGGATGGACCGTATTTTTTTGTGGTTTGCATCAATTCCTCTTTCATCCATAACATGTCCTTGGAGTGAGGGCTTGGTTGCGAAGAATTTGCACTTGGCTGGCGATGCTTTGATATGGTGCAGCTTCAGTCTCCTTAAGACTGATCTGATATGTGAAATATGGTCTTCAACTGTTTCTGTGTTGATGGTAATGTCATACATGTATGCACAAAGGAATATTCTGATAAATCCATCTATGACAAATTCTATATATCTCATAGCTGTAGTAGGGGCATTGGCTTCTCCTTGCAGCATAACTCTGCATTCAAAGGATCCAAAGGGTGTCTTGATGGTGTTGTAGTTCTCAACGGTGGGGAGAACTCGAATTTGGAAGTACCAATTTGCTAGGTCTATCGTGGATCTGAACTTTGTTCTGGCAACAGCTCTGAGTATTATAGCTTGGTAGGGAATTGCTCCATGGTCCTTGATAGTAATACCATTCCTGGGTACAAGGTCTGCAAGCAGTCTGATTTCGCCATTGGGTTTCAGCTTTGTGAATATGTTGACAGGGTTGTGTGCCTCACCTGGGTAAATGATTCCTTTGGCTTTCCAGTCTTCGATTAGGGCCCTGTATGCTGGCATGAACTTGGCCGAGAATGTGAAGAATCTCGGATTATGGTCCGAAATTGTCTCTTTCAGCTGGATTTGGTGGTTGACATCTTGCAAGGATGGTAATTCCGCAGTTTACTTGCTAGAGAATACTGTAGGAAACTCAGATATGAAGTCAGGGGCATCAGCTTCATTCAATGCTGAAAATCCCTGCATGGTTTGCTTTCTTGCAGGTCTAGGTGATTCCTTTGTCAGGGAAGGTGATAATAGATTTTCCGCAATCTATTACAGCATGGTAGGTAGTAAGGTAAGGCATTTCTAGGAAGATATGATGGTTATCCAAGGAACAGACTGGGGCTTCAGAGATATTGCCGCTTTCCTTGTCAATCTGTATGACAGGCTTTGAAACTTAGTTGATTGCTGAGCGTGATCCTTTAACTGCCATCTTCAGGTTGATAGGAGTCTTGAGGTCTCTGGTAGGCATTTGGTGGGTAGTGACAAACTTTCCAGATATCAAGATGTCTCCTGTGGTTCCTGTATCGAATAGTGCCTTTGCTTTGTGGCCATTGACTGTGATGTATGCTTCGAGGGCTTAGGATTGAGTTCCACTAGGTCCTGCATGGTTTATGGTAACTGTGACTGATTCCTTCACATGGGGATCGTCTTCCTAGGTGTTGTATGTTCTTCTGACATTCTGGGGTCTCCTGGTTCCGTCAGGGCCTCCTTTTCCTCCCTGCTGGATGCTCATAATCTTCTTCCTCCCAAAGCAGTTATCGCAGTAGTGTCCATGTTTTCCACAATAGTAACAGTTATTGTCTCTTCTGCGCCGATCCTTCTCAGCCTGCGATACTCTTGGATGCTGAAAGGTATTGTTGGAGAATCTTGGTTGATTTCGCAGGGTGTTATTCTCGGGGCGTGTGGGTGCTTGTTGGAAAACTGCATTAGAGGTTACATTTCCTTGACAATTTCCATTGAGCCCTGTAGAGTAGGCAATTGCATCTCGCTTTTCCGCTATCTCCACTAGCTGGTCATTGGAGGTATCTGAAGTGATATGTGGCTTCACTTATCGCTTTAGTTTGATATCCATGGCATCTAGGAGTCTGTGCCTGCTGAATATTCTGAAATTCTTCCTAGGGGGAGACTGTCTCTCAAGGTTTCAAGTCTGATTACAGTATCGGTAATCTGTGCTATTATTCCACTAGTAGTTTGCTTGACTTGTAGCCACTGTTAATAGATGGTGTCTGTAGAAGTTGAAGGAAGGAAATAGTTCTCGAATTTCTGTTTGAGTCCAGCAACTGTGTGGTCTCCTTGGGAAGCTTCATATTTGGTAAATTTTTCAAGGGCTTTCTCTCTGCAATAGGCTCCATAGTATTGCAGAGCTTTAAGGGCATTGTCAGTTAGGACAAAGCTGGCGATGTATCGATGAACGCTGTTGTACCATGAGTTGAATCTCAATGAGTCTTGATCCTCTCCTTCTCCTGTAAATGTATATTGTGGAGGCCATTTAGGATGATTATTTCCATCTGGGGGTATTGACATAGCGATGGGTGCAGGGCTTGGATTACTAGGTGGACTTGGTAGACTAGGTGGTCTTGGTGGACTAGGTAAATCGTCTGGTGCAGGGCTTGGTTCTGATGGTTCTCTAGGTGGACTATGTGGTCTAGTCGGCGAAGCTGGGGGTGCTGGTCCTGGAGTCTCCTCTGGACCGGAATCTGATTCTGATTCTGTGCTTGATTCTTTCTTGGATAGGACTTCTTGGTGGAGCTGTTCTTGGACTTGTTCTTAGACTTGGGCTTGGTCTTGGACTTGGTGTAGAGCTTGGGCTTGGTCTTGGACTTGGTGTAGAGCTTGGGCTTGGTCTTGGTACTCTTCTTCGCTGATGGTGCTATCTACTGAAGATAGTTCTGAGTCCCCAGATGGTGGTGCAGGTGGGGGTACTGGCGCTTGTCTTAGAGGTCCTGATGAGGATGCTAGCGATCCTCTAGTGAAGTGCCTTCTGGTATCTCTTGGAACCGAAATGGTTGCTACCTAGGGTGAGCTGTTCTCGCCAAGAGTCCGGTGCAGGCCTTCTTAGAAAACAGGTAGGTGTACTTGTACTGCAGGGTCACGGCAGGCGAAGGGTAATCAGTCCTCTGCCGAAGATCAAAGGTATACTTGAGTCTAGGTCAAAAAATGTAACCTACTCCCAAGTATCTCGAGAATCCCAAAGGGACTCTGAAGTTACTATTAGGATAGGGGGACAAGCCTTGATGGATAGGTCTTTAATAGACAAGGTAAAAGGTATAGAACTAATAGAGTGCCCGTTCAACTTGTAGTATTAAAGAGGATAGTCATGTGTTAAGGGTAGTCGATTCTAAGGGCATGCGAATCGAACTAGGCTTAAATCTTTCTTTGTAAACGGAGATTTTCTAGGAAGGCTCGTAAGTAAAGATTTTTGAGTAAAAACTTAAGATATTGATAAGATCTCTTCTCCGTTCCTTGATGATGGCTAAAGCTCGTAAGGCAGTACAAGATTTATATCCTGCGTCTGTGTATTCGCGGACTACAACTGGTTTACATATAAACGGTTATTTTCTTCCCAACCTTCGTCGCATAATCCCTGAGCGAACCCGCTTTGACCCTGAAACTTTTCCTTACCCCATACAGCAAATGGTATGATCAGAGCTCCCGACATCTCAGCGGGTGTGGACCAACTTAGTCTGAGTTGTCAACCTTCTTTCGGCTATTTATTTTATGGTCGTCCAATTAGGAACCTACAAATAACTTCTTAGAACTCCATGGGGCCAGCTTGGTTGTTGGCTGAATCTGCTTCCTGCCATCTTATCCGGCTCTGCAGCTGGCTTTCAGGATAACTAGTGTTCACAATCGGGCAAATGTCTTCTAGTCTTCACTGCCTCTTCTTATCAACTTGTTCCGCTAGGTTCATTGACCTTATAGGCATCATAGGGGCCTTAGCGTACTTTCGGTATGTATCGGAGCAGCCTACATTAATTGCGCATTCGTACCAATCTACGACTACCCGTACTCTCTTAACCAACTGGGTATAACTCTGCAAGTTCATAACGGAATCGCATTGTTCCACTTCCCAGACATAGCCAGAGTGACCCTCTTACATACCCTGCGGACAGATTCCGGTAGGACGTACGGCGACGGTGTATACGGGGTTACAAGATGTGTTCCAATTTCTCGTTTTTCTTTGTAAACGAGTAACTGCACTAGGTGCCAGTGTTGACACCCAGTGGGAACGCCGGGGCCGCAGGGGGGTAATTGCCTGTAGAGGTTCAGATTCATGTAGTTCCTCCTGAAAAAGTCCTGTAATCCTCTTGGCAGTCGTTTGTCCCTAACACGAGCTCCCTCCTCTGTGCGTTTTCTCCTGAATCGCTTTTCAAAGGTTATCCTCTCTTTAGGTAACCCATCTAAATAACAATAATAAAAATTAAATTTAAAACCCAAACTTATACAATTCTGAAATTTTCCAGTCCCTTCTTGAACACGACTAGGTAGGGTGAAAAACCTAACGGGTTTGCTTGGCCACTCTAGGAAAACCTTTTCCTAGTGATTCAACATCTGCCCGCTTTGGCATATCCGGATTCTCTCTATGAAACACCTCCACCAATTCCCGTGTATGCTCTACGAGGTCTGATGGTTCAAAAGTTTTTTCATCTTCAGAACAGCCAGTCCACGTAACAAAGTACCTAACTCATCATCGGTTGGTTCCGACCTCCCATGTGCCGGATATAAGAGATTATTTTTCTCTTCACAATTCTTTCGATTTCCCGCACAAAATCTGAATCGATTTCTTCTGGCTCGTGGGGAGGTTGTTCCCTTGCTGGTCGATTGGATGTTCCATAGGGTTCCAACAATGATACATGAAATATCGGATGGATCTTCCATCTAGGTGATATTGCTAGTTTGTAGGCACGTTCATCTCTTTTTTCCAATACCTTAAACGGGCCATACAGCTTTGGGCTAAGCTTCTTCCAGGGTCGTTTGGTATGTATGTTTTTTGCTTTTAACATGACCAGGTCCCCGACCTTGATGTCTGGTTGCTGCTTAGCCTTGCAGTTGTAATATTGGCTCATATTTTCCCGTGTTTGTTCCAAAGCTTCTCTGGCCTGTTGGTGTATTGTTTGCATCCAGTGTGCGTATAGCTGGGCGCCTGGATTTTGGGTTTCACGTTCCTTCATACATTCTGTTCATGGATGGATTCCATAGTTTGCGTAGAAGGGTGACAGGCCATGCGCGTTCGTTACCGAATTATTGTAGGCATGCACGGCTAGTGGTAATAACTGGTACCAGTCGGTTTGATCATAATTGACAAAGTTTCTGAGGTATCCTTCCAGCACTTGGTTGGTCCTCTCCGTTTGTCCCTCAGTTTGCGGGTGGTACGCAGTTGACATCTTTCGTTTTATCCTCTAAGTTTTGCATTAGGATTCCCAGAATTCTTTCAAAAACTTTGCATCCATGTCGGATATAATTTCCGCTAGAAGCCTATGTAGCTTCCAGACTTCCCTCAAGAATACGTTTCCAACCTCCTTTGCAGTTGCATTACTTTCCAGACCTATAAAGTGAGCCATCTTTGTAAACCTATCCATGACTACCATAATTTGTGTTCTTCCTTGTGATTCTGGTAGTTGTGTGATAAAGTCGGTCGATATGGATGACCAGGCTGCGAATGGGACTTCAAGAGGCTGCAGCAGACTGAACCACGCATGTCGTGGGGATTTATTATGTTGATATTCGTCGCATGACCGTACGTTGTCATTTATCCACACCGTCAGCCCTCTCCAATAAAAGTCTCTAGCAACAATTTCCTGAGTCTTCTCCGGTCCAAAGTGTCCTGCTACCTTAGAGTCCTGGCAACCTTTGGCTATAGTTGTCTGCAGCTGTTCGTTGTCAGGAATGTATATGTGATTCTTATAATATAACAGGCCTTCAGTTACTGCCCAGTCACTTGGTAATAGTTTGCCCTCATTGGTTAACGTTTCCAATTCTCGCTTGCGTTTCTGCCAGGCTTGATCGTTCTGGCCCGCCTCTTTGATAGTTTTTAATAATGTCTGGTCATATTTCCTAATATCGACCTGGGACATTATAGCATTAGACATTAGGAGTGTCCCTTTGTCTTGTCTTGCTTGATGGTCTATTTCATCAATAAACTCATTTTCGGCCTGGTCCGCTTGCAAGGATGCAAACAGTACCTGGGTCTTTGTTGCAGCTGATCGTCTGGGTGATACATCCGTGCTTCCAAATCCGCCTTTGACCCTTGCAGTTTCTGCTAGTCCGTCAACTTCTATCGCTTCTGCCATGTTTATGTTCTCAATCATCATTTGTGCCATTCGGTCCCCTTTGCGAACCTGGTAATCATGGTTTCCATGGTTTATTATGATAACCTTGACTTCCCCGGTGTAGTCAGTGTCGATTACTTGTCCGCCAATGCTGATCCCATATTTGGCGGCCATTCCTCTGCGGGGTGCCAACTGTACATATATTCCTTTTGGTAATCCGACGGAAATGCCAGTTTCCACCAACCTTTGTTCTTTGGCCGGAATTATGAAGTCCTCTAGTTCCTACAGGTCGTGTTCGGCAGCTAGTTGGGACCCTTTCGTAGGCATTCGTACTTTTGCAGTTAGCAATTTTATTTGCAAGGAATCAGTAGACTTTGTGCCAATTATTCCTTCCTCCTTTTCTGGCTGATTTAACTGCACCAGGGTGATTTGGAGGTGAGTTGGTTTGAGTATTGCCTGTTCGCTATGCGCAGCTCCCTCCTCTGGACGGTAATCTGGCCGTCGGCTTAGTGCTTCCAGCTTTCTGCCTCGTTTTCCGGGCTGGTAGACAATCTTGAAATTGTAGTTTGCCAGTTGCTGAGCCTATCGTATCTGCCGTGATTTCCATACCTTAGTTGTAAGGAAGTTCTGTAGATTCTGGTGATAAGTGTAGACAGTCACTGGTTTTTCTGTTCTGACCAGGTACTGTTTCCACTCTTTAAATGCTTCCAGATTCGCCAATAGTTCCTTATCATAGATCTCATAATTTCGCTCTGCTGGGCTCATCTTCCGTGAGTGGAAAGCCACCGGATGTAGCTTTTTGTCCTTAAACTGTGAGAGGACACAGCCTAGCACAACATCGCTAGCATCTGTTTCCACAATTGTTTCTCTGTCAGGGTAGAAATGAAAGAGTATAGGGGTGGAGATGAATCTTTTCTCAAGTACTTCAAACTCCCCGTCTTGTTCTGGCCCTCAGCTGAATTTTCAAGGGTCGCCCTTCAATGTTTCGGTTATTGGTTTGCAGATTTTAGAGAAATCTTTGATGAAATGTCGGTAAAAATTGGCAAAGCCAATGAATATTTGCACCTCCTTGACTGACCTTGGTGCCTTCCAATTTTTTATACTTTCGACCTATCTTTCACTCCTGGTGACTCCATCAATTGCCACAATATACTGCAAAACTCCCCTGTATCGACATGAAAAACTGACTTGGTAGTTGATACCGCTAGATCATATTCTTCCAAGTGAGAGAGTACCTTCTTGACCAAGTCGATATGTTCTTTCTCTGTCTTGGAGTCTATTAGGATGTCGTCTAGGTAGACCACTCCTCCATGATCTAAAAGTTCAGGTAGAATTTTGTTCATCATGGCCTGGAATGTGGCCGGCGTGTTAATCAGCCCGAATGGTATTATTTTCCATTCAAAGTAGCCGTATCGTGTCCGGAATGCAGTTTTTCACTCATCTCCTTCCTTTATCCTTTGGAGGTGATAGCCATCTTTTAAGTGGAGCTTAGTGAATATTTGGGCCCCAGCAGGAGATGTGCTCTCCACGATTTTCCCTTAATCCTACATTTTCTGCAGGTATTTGCTAAGAAATCCAGCTGGTGGACTGACATAGGATATATCGGGCCCCATGGCGGTACCGCGCCGGGTATCAAGTCAATGGCATGGTCAAACGGTCTTCTTCCGGCTAGTTTATCTGCCGTTTCTGGTGCAAAAACCCTCTTGAATTCCTGGTATTCCTGAGGTATTTGCAGGATCTTTTTTGACTCTGAAGTGGGTGCAATTTCAATTCTTCCAATATATCTTGCTTCTGGGTCTTATGCCACAGTCTCATCCCATTCAAATATCAAGTCTATGCCTTCATCATTAACATTACTTTAGCATTTCTCGTCTTTGAATGTCCATTTTTGCGCATCCACGATGTGCCTTACTGGACGTTCTGTATGCCACTATCCAAATGGGATGATAAGGTCATATTTGCCAGCATTGGCAATTTCGCAAGAAATATGAAATCAGTATGCGTTGTTCCCAATCTCTAAAAGAATAGGATGTGTGTAGTGTTTTCCCCTATTTGCTGCTGTGGTTCCTTCAAAGGTGTAAATGTCCAAGCTATTTGTGCGTGTGTGGTATGGTAGGCGATGTTTATTAACCAGCTGTTAATTAATTAGGAATATATTAGACCCTGAGTCTAAAATGAACGCGAATTGAAATCCGTTCTCTATTTATTTCAATAGTTGCCCTGCCTTCTGAGCATGAATAATAAGGCGGGGCAGGTGCTTCTGCTTTATTTCTTTTCTTAGGGTCGCTAGGGGCCTGTGCAGGTCTTTTGTATGACATTTTCGTTGTTGTGGTAACTTAGGGTGTTTGTTACCATGCCCGCACGGTTTCGGCTATTTAAGCCTCCTCAGACAAACCAAAATCTCTTTCTTTGGTGTACTGGGCAGCCCACTACTAGCGGTCTTTACCCCTTGCCGAAGGGTTCCCATACACCTGCCATTTGCCCTGCCTAACTGGAGCCTAACTCGTATCATTAGTTGGTATTCTGGGGATTCTTTATGCATCGCCTCGTTTACCCCATGAGTCTATCGTGCCTATCCTATCCACAAAGCTAGAGTCCAGGTTCGGGACGGATTTACCCTGCCCTATTTAGCCTGTGGACTAGGTAGCCGTAGTTCCTCATTCTCTTCCACTTCATTTTTCTTGATGTCTGGAATCCTGTTCCGTTTCTCCAACTATTCCTATGTCCAGCCGACCTGTTATATATTTCGTTCACGGAAGGCTTCTCATGATCCAGGCTAGACTGATTTCCCCTTGTCATTCTTAAGAAGTCCCTAGTCAGCGCTGGTCTGTCCACTCTTCCTTGGATCTTTGTAAGGATTTAGGGCTTTATGAGGATGCAGGTTTGGTTGACCGTCTTCCGTACTGAGGTCCAGTGTACATCAAATGTGGCACTCCGCTTTCTTCGTTTTCAGTTTCAGGTTCCCAGAGTTAGTCCCTGACTACCACGAGCCGCCCTCCAAGTTAAGCGCTTCTTGCTCACCTGTCATTCTTAGGTCTGTCATACTCCCGTAGGTCTGGATTGCTTTTCGAGACTCTCACTTTGGTTTTGAGTTCACATGGTGAAGCGCGGAATACCTGCTAGAAGGACCTTGCAGAGGTCGAGCCCCTTTGTTGATTTCGGTTTTGGTAAGGGGTCCATAACTGAGTACCCGGTCGCTGTCGCTGCCGGTGCCTGAAAACCCTTTTTAGGTCTCATCCATGTCAACCAGTTCCCACATCCTGGGCTGGTTGACTTGGTTCACCCCGGTCGTGGGTTCTGGTTGCCCCTTTGTTATCGGAGGTCGTCGATATTGGGGTTTGAAATTTCCCTTTTTCTGTCCTTTAACCGATACTTAGGCCTGTTTCCTGCAAAACTTCCAAGTATGGTTAGCCAACGTGCAACAGGCGCATTGATTGGCTTTCTTTCGTTCTTTTATTTTGTCCTAAGGGATTCTTTTATGAGCTTCAACCCAATTTGTATGCTCAACCTTTCCTTCAGCGGGGGCTTTTTTCCCTTTTTCTGCTTGTTTTTTCAATTTGTAGGCAGCCTTTTCAGCTGCCATATAGGTTTTTCGTTTCTTATTTCCCGCAGTGGTCTTGCTAGATTTTGATTCCTCCTCTCATTGTCTTTTCTGGAAGTCACTTTTTCCCTGGTCGTTTTTCCTCAACAGCCCTTGTTGTTCCTTGAACGATTCTTCTGCTTTAGTAATCCTGCGGACTGCTTTTATCCATTCGCTATCCAAGTCATGATTTTCATGTGATAGTGTACGCATGGCTGCAATAGGAAGGTGCCGCTTAATTATAGTTCTCGAAGCGATACCGGATGCTTCTGCCTCGATGTTGTTGTTGTTTTCTATGGTAACCAGATACTTCTCTTTATTCCCTATATACCGGACCTTCTCCATCTCAGCTAAGGCTTTTAGTGCCTTATGCAGTAATGAGAATCGTTCTGTAACTTCGGCTCCGAAAGTGATCCAGAAATTATAACCCTCATGTTTTGGGAATCTGTGGTCCCCAGTCATTTTCTTGCGATATGTTATCGTGAAAGGTGCCACCTCGGTGCCTTCCATTCTTCCTAACGCATACTTGATGCGTTCCTCATCATTTTCCCATTGCCATAGGTTTCTCCCAAAGTAGTCCTCACAATTTAATATCTATACTCGCACATCCTGAGTAGGCGTATTCTCAAACTTAAAAGGTGGATCTGCTTGTCAGCGCTTAGTCCTGGATAATACTTGTCCCAGTCGGTCCACCCCTGCGTCTGCTTCGTATTCGAACTTTTGGCCAGGTAAGGGTCTTCGTGATGGCTCCCCCCCTCGTCGTCTGGGGCCACCTCCGTCTTCCGACCCCAGGTCATCATCTCCCAGGTTGGATGCATTCGCCGGAGGAGGCGGGGGTGGTTCCTTTCCACCCTTTCCGTTTCCGTCACCTCAATCCACTGCCTTTCCTTTGTCTCTTCTGGGAATAAACCCTAATTCTTCTCCGCCATCGGCCCTGGTCCGTTTTTCCAAGCCCGGATGTTCGACTGCCTGTGGCGCCACTGTTTCCCACACACTTGGTGGGTTCCTCGTAAATTGTACTTGCAGCAAAGTTTCATTCATCCAAGTCAACATTCGATTTAGTTGCTCGGATGCGGTATTCTGCCTGAATACATAGACCTCTCTTTCTCACTGCTCTTGTTCAAGGCGTTTGTACAGTTCTCGTAATTCCTCTCTGGTCCATTCATGTTCTTTTTGTGCAGCCACTTGTCTTTGCAGGAATTCTACTTTTTGCCTATCCAAAGCCTGTTCTAGCTGGCGGTCTCGATCCAGCGACTCTTGTCCTGTTGCCCCAATATTAGCATGAAGTTGGGTACTTACTGCTTAATGGTGTGCAGCCTGTTCATCCTGCACCCGCAACTTTGCCTCCAACCGTTTGGTGGTTGCATCTTGAAGTGCGGCGGTTTCAGTTGCTAACATTTCAAGTCCCGAATTGACCTGTTTCAACTCTTCGCCAATGATCCGTTCCCCACAGGTTATCCGTTGAGCATGGTGCTGGAGTTAGTTTCCATGATCCTGAGCTTGACCAGATAGTTCACGGTATGCCAGATGTTGCATATCAACCGATTCCTGAAGGGTACGTTCGGAGTAGCTCAATGCCTGACCTATACGTTCTGCTAATCTTTCCATAGCTGGATTTCTGGCATCGGGGGAACGGGAAGTGCTTGATCGAGTTGCAGGGGCTGACTTTCTGACTCCACTTGGCTGTGAAAGGTGGTGGAGTGCCAAAGGTGACCTGGAGCGTCCAGGTGCATGGTCGCTTCCAACAAGAGTGACCTCTTCTATATCCGACATGGCTTTGTCCGTGTCGACAGTCAATCGTTGGGCCATCTCGTTTTATGGGGACTCTAGATGTTTTCCTAGTCTTGAAAGAGATGGGATGAAGGAGGGGGAGGTAAAGCTGAAAGAACTGTAGGTTCCTTCTTCTTCAGTATCGTAGTCTTGGAACGGTTTCTACAGGAAGGTGGGACTGTAGAAGTGTTCATAGATTTCTTGGAAATCTGATTCGGTAGGGTTGAGTAAGGGATCGGTGAACCAGTAGGGTTCCTGAGGTATACAGAATTGAATCTCTGAGAGGGAGTTTTCAAGTATTTCTGCGAATGAGGAGATGTATTTTGAGGTACGTGGTTCGAGCAGATGCTCGTCAAGGTGTGTGGAATCAGCTATGAGCTTGTATGATTCCTGAGGTATGACTTGGAGGTGTCCAGTAGTCATATAAAGAGCCTTGGTAACAAGGAGAAATATCAATATACTGTTAAGGGTAGTCGATTCTAAGGGCAAGTGAATCGAACTAGGCTTAAATGTTTCTTGATAAACGGAGATTGTCTAGGAAGACCCCTAGGGAAAGATTTTTGAGTAAAAACTTTTGATATTGATAAGATCTCCTCTCCGTTGCTTGATGATAACTAAAGCTCGGGAGGAACTTCGATATTTATATCCCGCGTCTGAGTGTTCGTGGAGTACAACTAGTTTACATATAAACAGGTGGTTTCTTCCCCACCTTTGTCGCTTAATCCGAGAGGGAACCCGCTTTGACCCTCTAACTATCTCTTCCCCCAAACAGCTAATGGTATGACCCGAGCTCCCGACTTCTCTGCAGGTGTGGACCCACTTAGTCTGAATTGTCTACCTTCTTTCGGCTGTTTAAGATATGGTCGTCCAATTTGGAACGACCCAATAACTTCTCAGAACTCCCAGGGGCCAGCTTGGTTGTTGGCAGAATCTGCTTCATGCCGTCTTATCCAGCTCTGTAGCTGGCTTTCAGGATGACTAGTGTTCACGATCGGGCCAATACCATCTCGTCTTCAATGCCTCTCCTTATCAACATATTCCGATAGGTTCATGGACCTTATAGGCATCACGGGGCCGTCAGCTTACTCTCGCTGTGTATCGGAGTTGCCTACTTCAATCGCGCATTCGTACCTCTCTAGGACTACCTGGGCTCTCTTAACCCAACTGGGTGTAACTCTGCGTGTTCTTAACGGAATTGCTTCGTTCCATTTCCCAGACATAGCCAGAGAGGCTCTCTTATATACGCTGCGGACAGCATCCGGTCGGGCGGACGACAAAGACGTATGCGGGGTTACAAGATGTATTCCAATTTCTTGTTTTTCTTAGTAAACAAGCAACTGCAGAAGGTGCCAGTGTCGACTCCCAGGGCGAACGCCGGGGCCGCAGGAGGGTAATTGCCTGTAGAGGTTCAGATTCATGTAGTTCCTGCTGAAAAAGTCTTGTAATCCTCTTGGGAGTCGTTTGTGCCTAACATCATGTGAGGCTTGAGACTCAGAATCCTTAAGGGATTGCAGGCTCCTTAAATACAAAAGGTTGTAGCTAGGAAAACTAAACAAAAGTGCAGACATCCTGTCCAACAACATGCTAAAAGAGGGAGAATAACAAGGTAACCAAGTTCAGAAAACAGAGGGTTAAAAGCGACCAGATGGAGCTAAAAAAACATGTAATGGAATTCAAACATGAAGGCACCAGAGATCGCGACTACTATACAAATCCAGTAGGTATAGCAGGAGGATAACGATACCCAAATGGGTAGAAGCAAGGAGGGGTAGTGATAAGCAAAACAAGGAAAGAATAAACAGTTAGGAAGTCATAACCAAGTAGGAAGGGACAACCAAATAGTAGCGCTTATCAGGTATAAACCCAAATAAGTAATAACCAACATCAAGTCAGTAGTAATAGTAGAAACATAGTAGGATTCTGTTACATTCCCCTTAAAAGAAAAAAACTAATAAAACAATAAGGAATATCCTAAAGGGCTTAATGACCAACACGCCTTTGGAGCATTCCACTCAATTTCAAAACATATAACTTAATTAGTAAATATATATCCATCACTGGTGTCAGGACCTTACACCTTTATAAGCCCCATAGTAGCGATGACAATACCCAGAAGCAGTTAGCTTTCTATCTCAGATTCGTCCAAGGTGGAGAGTGTTGTGCAGGTATCGGATTCTGAGTAGTCTGAGTCTCCAAGGGGTTTCCAAAATCCGTCAGGGTCAAGCCCAGGTGAGAGGTGGGCATAGTCTGGTTTCTGTAGTGTCCAGGCAGAGAAAGTCGCACCATGCGACCAAGGGAGTCTAAAAGGTATAGATTCATTGTAGGTATCGTACTAGTAGGATCAGATTAGGGTGCTGGTGTCTTCTAGGTTGTAGAGGGGTACCCATGTTGCTCGATTTCGTCATAGCCTTTCCAAAGGTTCAAGAACTGGCTTTTTCTACAATAGATTAGATCTTTCTGTATCTTTTCGATTTCCCCTTGCTCTTGTCCACTAGCATCGATGGTGACAGGCTCCTTGGATATCGGTTCAGGTGTTCCTGGGATGACAAAGGGGTTAGGTCTTAGGTAAATGCAAAGATAGCTGCGATGGATCCATGGGTGGATTCCTCCTATCACTGGAGGGAGTATGAGTTTGTAGTTGTTATGTCTGTCAGGTCGTTCACTTTCTGAGAAGGGTCCTAACCATGGTCCAACTAGTTTTTGATTTCGTCCTACCTTAATGACATAGGGTGCTGACTTGACGATAACTTCTGTTTCGTTAGGGATGATTGTGGGTCCATCCTTTCATCTGTTTTCGCTGTAGGTGGTTTGGCTTGCTCTGGCCTTTTTGAGTGCATCTCTGGCAAGTTGTTGATTCTTCATGATCTGTGACGCAATCTCGCCTGCTGCAGGTACTGAAGTGGGGTGAAATCTGATGCTAGGGAGGAGGTTTGGTAGTCTGCCAAAGGTGATTTCGAAGGGGGAGAGTTCTGTGCTATCACTGGGGGCTGCATTGATTGCAGTCTGAACATGAGGTAGGTGGCGAACCCACTTTGTACCTTTAGGGTTGACATAGTTCCTAAGGCCTTGGCGAACAGTTCTGATTCTGCGCTCAGTCTGTCCATTGGCCTGGTGATAATATGCTGTAGCCATGTTTAGATGAACATTGAGATTCGCCATAAGCTGTGTCCAAAAGCGTGAGGTAAACTTGGGGTCTCTGTCAGAGACTAGGGAGGTAGGGAAACCATGAATGGAGAAAACTCGCTCATGAGGGTGTGTGCGGTTTCGATAGCGGTGATATTCTGGAAGACTAGTATGAGGTAGGTAAAGCCACTGAATCGATCCAGGACAACCATGATGAGTTCAAGCTTATAATCGCTTGGGAAGGGTACTGTAAAGTCAAAACCAAGGGACGAGAATGGCTGCCTGGGGATAGGGAGGAGGGTGACTGATCCTTCAGGGACAGTGGAAGGTTGCTTGTTGAGCTGGCATAGGTGGCATCTACAGACATAGTCTTTGAAATCGTTCCTCATAGAGAGCTAGTAGAAGTGTCTTGAAGCATATTCAAAACATTTCTGCCAACCCATATATGCCATTTGTTCATGGGTAATGCATACAATTTCACTTCTGATGTTAGCACCTTGATAGCTTGCTTCATAGGGGACATAAGAACAGTCGCTACTTTCATACTTCCCCTTTCTGACGAGAACTCCATCATACAAGAGCCACTCAAGGTGGTCGATAGCCTTATTAACTACCTTAAGGAGAGGGTCCTTCAGGGTAGCATTTCGAATGCTGTAATACCACTTCCCTTACATTTAGTTGTTAAGCTGAAAGGCGCGAAGGTCTAGCTGTTAAGAAGGCTGATCAAAGAAACAGTCTTAATAATCGAGAGGTGCTTCCGGGGAAGGTAGATCCCATCCTTGGTCGAAATCTGGAATTTCTCTTTCTTTTCCCTTATCAATAACTGTATCAAAGACTGGGTACCTGTCATCATCGTAGAGGGGAGGAGTAACAGCCCATCAGTGTTCTGCTCTGCGCTTGAGATGATGAGGGGAGACAAAGTTGGAGGAAGAATAGAGACGCAACGGTCCTGCAATATAACCACATCCTGAGGCAAACCATCCTGTACTCTTTCCATTTATTTGGGTTTGGCATTTGTCCCAGACACAAGCAGTCCAGTGCATGGCCCTGTGTCTATTAGATTCAAGAAATCGGTCCAGTTCAGTGACTGAGGGTCAAGGAGGGATTAGTGTGGTCTAAGGTTCAGGTTCAGTAGGTGTGCTGCTGGGGGCGATATTTCCGAAGGTGGAGACTGCGAGGGATTCCAATTGGGTGATAGAATCAGGGATTCGTTTAAAGCAGGTGGTAATAGCATCTGGATGCAGAGGTTGGTCCATATATCCAAGAGTATTGTTAATTCTCGCCGCAAGGCCAGACAGTTGATCTTTAGCTCGCTCAATAAGTACTTCGACAAGGGATGGCTCTTGAGGGTTACTGAGATAGGCGGAGGTCTCGACGATTTCACAACCTTGAATGGCATTGGTTGCAAGACCGAGGGTATCTTCTGCTTTGTCCTTTGCTTGTTCAACAGAATCTGAGTAGTGACTCGCTTCTTGGGAGCTGGAGGGGTTTGAGCTGGTGCTATGATGTGAGTTACACATGGAGTGGTATTCAGTAGTAAGAATGCGAGAGGGTACTTGAAGAGTGAGGGCAGAAGAATGGTCTAGGGCATGGGCGATGTTAAGGTAGTGTCTTGATACACTGTTCATGGCTGAGGAGGGGGTCTTTATAGGCTTCTTGTATGTAGGATCTTCGAGTATTTGGTCTTCGTCAGCTGGGGTGGCTTCATAAATCCTTAATAAGGCATCTGCATGGACATTGTCTTTGCCAGGTCTGTGTATGATATCGAAATCATAAGAATGCGGGAACATGCGCCATCTAGTTTGGCGGTAAGGTAGGTCAGTCTGCTTCAGGAAAAAGGATAGTGCCTTGTTGTCAGACATAACAGTGAACTCGGTACCATATAGAATCGGATGGAATGCCTGAATGGCATCCACAGGGACCAAAGGTTCCAATTCAGGGACAGCGTAGTGCAGCTGACTTGTTGCAAACTTTCTGCTGTGCAATGCGGCAGGGTATGCTCTCTCAGGGGTGGGTCCTTGGCCAACCCATGCTCCAGATCAAACCTTACAAGTGTCAGTAAAGAGGTATATTGGATTGGCTGATGTCTCATATGAGATGGGGCCGAGCGGGATTGTCTCCTTGGCCAGCCGCTTTACCTGTTTGAAGGATTCCTCATGCAGGGGTCGCTATTCAAACACATCTTGGGAAATTTAGTCCGAGAGGGGGGCAGTGGTGGAGGCAAGGTGTGGAAGGAACTGTGCAGGATATATCACAACTCCAATAAAGTTCTGAACATCCTTTTTCGATTTTGGTGTAGGCCAGTCTTGGGTGGATCGAATTTTTTCAGGGTTTGCATGAATTCCCCTTTCATCTATAACATGTCCTAGGAGTTAGAGCTTGGTGGTGAAGAATTTAAACTTGGCTGGCGATGCTTTGATATGGTGCTGCTTCAGTCTTCCTAAGACTGATCTGATATATGAAATATGGTCTTCAACTGTTTCTGAGTCGATGGTAATGTCATCCATGTATGCCCAAACTAATTTTCCAATATATCCATCTAGGACAAATTCTATATCTCTCATAGCTGTAGCAGGGGCGTTGGCATCTCCCTACAGCATAACTCTGCATGCAAAGGATGCAAAGTGTGTCTTGATACTGTTGTATTTCTCATCGCTGGGGAGAACGCGAATTTGGAAGTACCAATTTGCTAGGTCTATAGTGGATCTGAACTTTGCTTTGGCAACAGTTCTGAGTATCATGGCTTGGTTGGGTATCGCTCCATGGTCCTTGATAGTAATATCATTCCTGGGTACAAGGTCTGCAAGTAGTCTGATTTCGCCATTGGGTTTCAGCTTTAGCAATATGTTGACTGGGTTGTGTGCCTCACTTGGGTAAATGATTCCTTTGGCTTTCCAGTCTACAATTAAGGGTCTGTATGCTGGCATGATTTTGTCAGAGAATGTAAAGAATCACGGATTATGCTCCGAAATTGTGTCTTTCAGCTGGATGTGGTGGTTGACATCTCTCCAGGGTGGTAACTCCACAGTTTTCTTTCTAGGGAATACTTTAGGAAATTCAGATATGAAGTCAGGGGCATCTGCTTCATTCATTGCTGAAAATCATGCATGGGTTGCGTACTTGCAGGTCAAGGTTATTCCTTTGTCACGGAAGGTGATAATAAATTTTCTGCAATCTATTACAGCATGGAGTGCAGTAAGGTAAGGCATTCCTAGTATGATATTATAGTTGTCCACGGAACAGACTTGGGCTTCTGAGATATCGCCGCTTTCCTTGTCAATTTGTATGACAGGCTTTGCAACCTAGTTGATCGCTGAGTGTTATACTTTAATTGCCATCTTCAGGTTGATAGGAGTTATGAGGTCTCTGGTCGGGATTTGGTGGGTAGTGACAAACTTTCCTGATACCAAGTTGTTTCCTGTAGTTCCTATATCGAATAGTGCCTTTGCTTGGAGGCCATTTACTGTGATGTATGCTTCGAGGCTTGGGATTGAGTTCTACTAGGTCCTGCATAGTTTATGGTAACTGTAACTGATTCCTTTACATTGGGATCGTCTTCTTGGGTATGGTATGTTCTCCAGACATTGTGGGGTCACCATGTTCCACTAGGCCCTCACTTTCCTCGCTGCCGGATGCTCATAATCTTCTTCTTCTCAAAGCAGTTATCGGAGTAGTGTCCATCTTTTCCACAATTGTAACAGTCATTGACTCTTCTGCGCCGATCCTTCACAGCCTGCAATACTCATGGATGCTGAGAGGTATTGTTGGAGAATCTTGGATGATTTCGCAGGGTGTTATTCAGGGGGCATGTGGGTTCTTGTTGGGAAACTGCATTAGAGGTTGCATTTCCTTGACGATTTCCATAGGGTCCTGTAGAGTGGGCAATTGCATCTCGCTTTTCCGCTATCTCCACTAGCTGGTCAAAGGAGGTATCTGCAGTGATGTGTGGTTTCACTTCTCGCCTTAGTTTGATGTCCCTAGCATCTAGGAGTTTCCCCTTCGCTGAATAGTCCGAAATTTTTCCTGGGGGGAGACTGTATCCCAAGGTTTCAAGTCTGATTATAGTATCCTTAATTTGTGCTGAATTTCTACCAGTAGTTTGCTTGCCTTGTAGCCACTGTTCATAGAGGGTATCAGTGGATGTGGAAGGAAGAAAATAGGCATCGAATTTCTGTTTGAGTCCAGCAACTGTGTGGTCTCCTTGGGAAGCTTCATATTGGGTAAATTTATCGCGGGCTTTCTCTCTACAATAGGCTCCATAGTATTGCAGGGCTTCTGGGGCATTGTAGGTTATGGCAAAGCTGGCTATGTATCGATGGACTGTGTTGAACCATGAGTTGATTCTCAATGGGTCTCGATCTTTTTCTTCTCCTGTAAAAGTAAATAGTGCAGGCCATTTAGGACGATTATTTCCCTCTGGGGTAACTGACATGGCGATGGGTCCAGTGCTTCGATTGCTAGGTGGACTTGGTCGAGTAGGTTGTCTCTGTGGACTAGGTAAATCGTCTGGTGCAGGGATTGGTTCTCTTGGTTCCCTTGGTAGACAAGGTTGTCTAGGTGGTGAAGCTGTAGGTGCAAGTGCAGAAGCGTCCTTTGGACCGAAATCTGATTCTTATGCTGAGGTTGGTACTTTCTTGAATAGGACTTCTAGGTGTAGCTGTTCTTGGACTTGTTCTTAGACTTGTGCTTGGTCTTGGACTTGGTGTGGAGCTTGGACTTGGTCATGGTACTCTTCTTCGCTGCTGCTGCTATCTACTGAAGATAGTTCTGAGGCCTCAGATGGTGGTGCAGGTGGGGGTACTGGAGCTTGACTTGGGTTCCTGAGGAGGATGCTACCGATCTTCTAGTGAAGTGCCTTTGGTATCTCTTGGAAGCGAAATGGTTGCTAGCTAGGGTGAGCTGGTCTCGCCAAGAGTCCATTTCAGGCCTTCTTGGAAAACAGGTAGGTGTACTAGTACTGTAGGGTCAAGGTAGGCAAAGGGTGATCAGTCCTCTGCCGAAGATCAAAGGTATACTTGAGTCTAGGTCAAAAAATGTAACCTACTCCCAAGTATCTCGAGAATCTCACAGGGACTCTGAAGATACTATGAGGATAGGGTGAGAAGCGTCGATGGATAGGTCTTCAATATATAAGGTAAAAGGTATGGAACTAATAGAGTGACCGTTCAACTTGTAGTATTAAAAATGATAGTCCTAGCAGGCTTTAGAGTCCGAATCCTTAAGGGATTGCAGGCTCTTTAAATAGGAAAGGTTGTAGCTAGGAAAACTTAACAAAAGCGCAGACATCCTGTCCCACAACATGCTGATAGAGGGAGCATAACAAGGTAACCATGTTCAGAAAACAGAGGGATAAAAGCCACCGGATCGAGCTAACAATACCAGTACTGGAATCCAAACAGGAATGAACACGAGATCGCTACTAATATACAAATCCAGTAGGTATAGCAGGAGGATAGCGATACCCAAATGGGTAGAAGCAAGGAGGGGTAGTGATAACTGAAACAAGGAAAGAAAAACCTGTTAGGAAATCATAACCAAGTAGGAAGAGACAACCAAATAGTCGTGCTTATCAGGTATAAACTCAAATAAGTAATACCCAACATCAAGTCAGTAGTAATAGTAGAAACATGGTAGGATTCCGTTACAAGAGGAAAGCAAATTCAATCAGGGATTAACCGACAGAACACAGGATCTAAGATGTAAGGCTAGTATGTTTTATTTTAACCCATGAGGTTTCAACCATATGTCTAATATGTCCCAAAATTAAAGCCAGGATGATTGGTAGAGTTGTTATTGTATTTTGAGTAGGTTGTCTTCCCTACTAAGAAAAAAGGTGAAATGTGTATTAGAAATATTAGTACAGAAGAGCTTGTCCAACTGATTTGTTTATTTCTATCCTCCTTGTTATATACAGCCAAGTATCTTAAGAATCTCAAAGGTACTAGTTAGTTACTGTGAACATAGCAGATAAAGGATTGATATATTCGTCTTGAATACTGTGGCCAATAGGCAAGCAAATTACCAAAGAACTGTCCAACTTGCAGCATTCAAGATTATAGCCCTGTAAGGTATGAGAGTTAGAATCTCTAATGGATTACAGGCTCTTTAATCCCCAAAGATTGTATTTAGCAAAATATAAAGAAAGTTCTAATATCCTGTTTATGGTAGAAAACTGATATGCTAATATAGGTAGAACAATAAGGCAACCATATTCTGGAAACAAATAGTTATAAGTAATAGGATAGATATAACAAAATAAGTAATTGTGACATGTGTACATATTCCAGTACCTCTATTAGCACTCTCGTTAGGCTTTCCTTTGTCTGATTACATTCATTTGATTTGATATCTTTTGTATTGGATTTCCCTCCCGGATTCTCGAGATTCCCTCACTCTTATTGTGTATACTTTGGAGGATCGGCAGGATTGTGCCCCTGGAGTTCCAAGTGAAGGAACAGGTCATGTATCCCGTTGGTAAGATAGAGGGATTGTTGTAGGAATACCCCAGCTTTCCAGGACTCCGGCAGGGGCACAGGATTCCGCTAGCTGTACACTCACTGCTAATGATAGTGGCTGCGGGTTTCCAGAGCCTTAGCTCTTGCAGGAAAGATTTCAGGTAGTAAAGAGTAGTCTCCTGGCTAGCAGGAGACATTAGACTTCAGACAGATGCCTAGGCAGTGAATACACTTGGTTGAACGGCGATACTATTATACCTCTTCGCTCTATAAACTATTCTATTGTACTCCCCCTGTCATCGCCGGTCTGCAGTTCTCCCCTACACTCCATAGCGATAGCAGGCTACCGCATAGGCTCTATTCTATAACCGTTCACCAAGGTTTGTGCTTACTAGACTTTTTCTTGCATCAGCAGGGGATATCTGGTTCTCAGGATTGATAACAGTGGGTGGGATTGATAACCTTTCCCTTTTCTTGATAACTAGGTAGAAGCAGGAGAGGCAGGGAGAGACTCCCAGCTCAGGAACTATATTCATCATTACAGACAGAAGAAGTGAGACCACTAGGTCTGGAAGGATATCCAGACCTCCTAGCAGACTTGGGAATAACCCAAACACCGACCCAGAAAGAGAAGGTGACGATTCACCAATACCTAGACAAAGTCTCCTACAACCAGGAGACCTTGATACGGACTCAGAAAAGGACCTTACAGTAGAGCAAATTGTCCAAGGAGAAAGCCAGAGAACCGAGAGAGCTCCAGAATTGAGACCAAGAATCAGATGCAACTTGGAGACAGTCTTTAGAACCCTACCAGACTCTGCAGTATCCGGAAGAAGCGCGATACCACCTGGCAGATTCTCAGACTCCCCAGGTCCCTCAGAACCACCACCAGTACATCAGGGAAAAGGGAAAGAACCAGAAACTCACAGACACCCGCCAGTACCCACATGTTACGATCCTATGCGGTAAGCGGGTTTTGCAACAGGTAACTACTTCTCTTTGGGTTGGATTAATATGACCGGGCCGTTGTTATAGTCCGGTATGGGGCGTGGCGCTAATCTCAGCCACCAGGGTAGGAGTACTATTGCAACGAGTAGTACTAGGCGGATTTCCACTATTGCTCTTAGGCCTATGCCTACGTTGTCTTGATAGCCGAACCCTATAGTTCCTATCGCACAACGCCAATAGAGGAGTGGAGAGGTAAAGAGATAAAGTAATGGTATAGGAAAGAACTTAGATGGTTGCATGAAGAGTCCTAACTACAGGTCGCCTAGAGGTCCTTATATAGGCACTCTTCCCTCAACCCTAACCCTGGTGACCCATACCTGTGAGTCACACGACCTCTATGACTCATAGTGAGTCATAGTATGAAATCCATCAGCAGACTCCTCTGAGTCAACTGCGCCGCATGCTAACCAATCATAACTCATAAAATTAGTCGTGTGCCCTAAAGTGGTCACATGCGTGAAAGCCATGACTCATAGTGTGAGTCATGTGCGAAAATCATTACATCATATGACTCACAAATGTGAGTCATACTCATGATTAACCAATCACGACATAACAATGATTGCACAAATGTGCATCATGTGACACCCCATGACTTCTAATGAGTCATAGTGCGAAATATAACAACCTTGTGACTCATAACTATGAGTCATGCGAAACTCTGCCTTGCTTAGTCACCAATCGTGACACCACACCAGCATCTAGGACGATAGCTGACGCTCCAGAACAACCAAGGAAATGACTGATCAACCTTCCACAACCATCCTACTTTAGTGGAGAAGCGGAAGATCTACAACCACACAAACTCAAGCGCTGGTTTAGGAAGGTTAAGAAGTACTTATACTAGTATGATGTCCTTGATGACACAGATGATGTGGTGCACTACTATGGTGCCTATACAGAGAAGCGTGCACATTGTGCCTACCTCAACCTTATAGATGAGTTTGAAGACAACCAACCCTCCCTCCAATAATTCAAAAATCATTTTAACAGCTTTTTGAAGTATCAACCAATAAAGATGACCTGTACCACAAATGGCAGAATATACAACAGTCCTCACAGGGCAAGCCAGAAAGAATTTCCAAGATTGTGTTACGATCCTATGCTGTAAGCTGGTTTTGCAACAGGTAACTACTTCTCTTTGGGTGGGATGAATATGACCGGGCCGCGGTAATAGTCCGGTACGGGGCGTGGCGCTAATATCAGCCACTATGGTAGGAGTACTATTGCAACGAGTAGTACTAGGCGGATTTCCACTATTGCTCTTAGGCCTATGCCTATGTTGTCTTGATAGCTGAACCCTATGGTTGCTATCGCACAACGCCAATAGGAGAATGGAAAGGAAAAGAGGTAAAGTAATTGTATAGGAAAGAACTTAGATGGTTGCGTGAAGAGTCCTAACTACAGGTCGCCTAGAGGTCGTTATATAGGTACTCTTCCCTCAACCATAACCCTGGTGACTCATACCTGTGAGTCACACGACCTCTATGACTCATAGTGAGTCATATTATGAAATCCATCAGCTGACTCCTCTGAGTCAACTGCGCCGCACGCCAAACAATCATAACTCATATAATGAGTCATGTGCCCTAAAGTGGTCACATGCGCGAAACCCATGACTCATAGTGTGAGTCATGTGCGAAAATCATTACATCATATGACTCACAAATGTGAGTCATGCGCACGATCAACCAATCACAACATAACAATGATTGCACCAGTGTGCATCATGTGAAACCCCATGACAACTAATGAGTCATAGTGCGAAATATAACAACCTTATGACTCATAACTATGAGTCATGCAAAATTCTGCCTTGCTTAGTCACCAATCGTGACATTAGCTCCCCTCTCCCTTAAGCCTGAGTCCCTTCAGGCTTAACGTCCCATCTTCGTCAGGCTTTCTCCAAACCTGCGCAGTTCCTTTTTCAATTTCCGAACTTGAAGTACGGCCGACTGGTAGTTCCTCCGGGCTTCCTCTAAGGTAGTGTGTGCCGCCCTAATTGTCCGGTCCCAGTCATCAATCATTCTCTGATATATCCGCATATCAGTTCTTTGGGCCTCGATTGTGGCTTCGGCGGTGCCAAGTTGTTCTCGTAGCCCCTGCAACTGTCGTTGCAAACTCTATTCGTCGGGGATCGTATCGATTTCGCTTATTTCGCCCCACTCTCCCTTCAACTGTGTCCTCACAGTTGTTTTTCTTTTCCTAATACGTGCATCGTTTTCAGTAGGGGGTGCCGCTTCCCAGGTTTGTCTTGGGTAAAACCCACAATCGATTTTGTCGTGTCTGTGAGTACGACAAGTGTCCTTGAAACAGTGTTTCCAAGATGTCTCCTTGTGTGGTAGTTGCGGTTTGCGCAACTTGGGCTGTCGTGGAAATCAATTGCTTCCTTCCTTGTCACGTAAATGAGTGTTGCAGCAATCATCGTCACAGGCAGTCCACGAAAGAGCGTTGTGTGCTGCCTGCTTTTCCCTTTCTTCCTGAGTAGCGTATGGCGGGCTGGTAGGGGTAGTAGCCCTGGGGCTGTCGCCACAGCCTTCGTCTGGACCCAATGCCGTTGGGTCTTGCCTCGTGGGTTCGATTATGACTGTAACCCACTCGGGGTTTTCTTGGGTACTGCTGATGGAAACGTTCAATGGCGATGCTGGCATTGTTGAAGCTTTCCGCAGGGTACCAAGTTTTGTTGTGTTCTGGTGAGTAGCCAGTCCACTTGGCTCTGTATTGTAGGCGTTTTCGGTGTATGCGTGAATCAATGATTTCTTCGAGTTCGTACTCGCTTTCTCCTTCTATCTCGATTGGAGGTGGTGGTGATTGCTTTTATGAGGGGAACTGATTGTCTTGGTATAGTTTGAAGAGTGAGATGTGGAAGGTGTTGTGGACCTTCATCTGTTGGGGCAAGGCCAATTTATAGGCACTTGTGCCCACCTTCGTAAGGATCTTGAATGGTCTGATTTTCTTGTAGTCCAGCTTCTTGCATGGTCTTGTGGTCCTTATATTCCTTGTCAGTAACCAGACTATGTCGCCTGACTGGAGATTCGGATCGGGTTTTCTGTGTTGATCGTAGTTTTCTATTTCTCGTAATTGTGCACAGACCATTTCCTGACGTAGGATGGTGTGCAGCTGACTCATCTCTTCCTTTTTCGTGGTTTCCTTTGGTATCATGTGGCCAATCGCCCCATGTTATGGATGTTGTCCGTAGTTTGTGTAGAAGGGTGTGGTCTTGATGGTTTCCTGTTTTCCATTGTTGTATGCAAATTCCGCTAATGGTAGTAATTCCGCCCAGTTATCTTGCTGATAGTTGAAATAGGCCCTTAGGTATTGTTCTAGTATTCCGTTCGTCATTTCGGTTTGTCCGTCGTTTTGTGGATGCAAGGCAGTGCTCATTCTTCGTTCAATTCCAAGGGATTTTGTAGTCTCCTTCCACAAGGCGGATGTAAATAGCGTTCCTCTATCAGTGATGATATCTTGTAGTAGTCCAGGGAGTCGGAATATTTCCCGTAGGAATATCTGGACAAATTCTTTGGTGTTCATATCCTTG